>PISX010034537.1:0-13885 GCA_004024625.1 Mellivora capensis
TCGGCATCAGGGAAATACAAATTAAAACCACAATAAAAATCTTTTTAAAAAAAGATATCCAGAACCATTTATTGCCCTAATAAATATTTATACGCATCAAGTTATGCTCACTAACAACTGTCAATGCTAACATTATTAACCATTAAGAAACTCATTTTATTCAGTACATTATGCTTAAGAATGGACATGGATATTACTCTCAGGACTGTCCAATACAAAACAGTTTTTATAAGTGGCATTTGCAGTAGCAAATTTCAGTTCTTTATAAAATCCATTAAGATGGGCACTCCGTTCCCAGACAGTACAAGATAAAGAATTTCCCCATTTTGCCTTAAAAAAAAAACCCACCTTGCTTTATTTATAATGGTATTTGGTTTTCATTTAAAATAAACTCCCTTGTGATGAAGAAAAAAGCCCCTTTTTTTTAATCCTTAATCATACAGGCTGGAGATCTATATTGATTGAGCCCTCTGGCTACTTACTCACCGCACATTTCTTACTATGTAGACACAGTCTAACACCTTTTACACAACTTACAAGCAATTTTGAAATTCTTGCAATGTCATCTTGGAAGATAGATCTATTTTTTATTCAATAGTGGCTATTAATCTAGTATCCTAGAAAAAAAAAATCAGTAGGCATCTAACACATTTAAAAGTGATTTGTAGGGGCCCCTGGGTGGCTCAGTTGGTTAAGCATCTGACTCTTGATTTCAGCACAGGTCGTGATCTGGGAATTGTGAGATTGAGTCCTGCATTGGGCTCTGTGCTGGGTGTGGAACTGGCTTGAGTTCTCTTACTCCCTCTCCCTCTGCCATTCCTCCAAGCTCCCTCTCCCCCACCCCCCACAAAATAATAAATTAATAAATAAATAAATAAATAAAATGTGGTTTGTCAAGGACTAGAATTTGCAGTTTTCAAAGCTAGTCACAAATTTTGGTAATAAGATTACCAAATTAATTGTAATTAATCTTATTACCAAAATTTGTAGCTTTTATCCTGTAAAATATCTCAAAAAAGAGCAAGCCAGCTGGATAAAGTGAGGGTCAACAGTCAAACAGCTTAAAGCCAGAACCAGTTTTACTGGTGGAAATCCCTTTATACCTAATAAATATTTACTTTTAGAACACTTTCATTTTAATTATATATATATATACCTCTACCTCACAAATGTCAAAAACTTTGACAAAAGTTTACTGCAAAGCTTTAACAAAAACCTACTTTGAATTATCTTCATACTTCGTAATTAACTCCTAGCACATATAAGTACTCAATAATTTAAAATTTTTGTTGAATGAATAATTGAATAAACGGTTTAGGTTATATTTCTAACCTTCATTATGGTTACAGTGCACTGTGGATACAGCAACATCAAGGCCTCAGCAACACCATTACCACCAGCACTAAAGCATTTTTTAGCTCCTAAATGTATGTTCAGGTATTGCACAGAAAAATCTGGACACATAATCTAAATCCTTTAAGAGTGCCCGAATTAAACAAGTCCAAACACCAGTAAAACTTTTAATTTAAAATTATTACTGTAACAATGCAGGGACAAAACTATTGAGGTGGCCAGACTACTTTTTATTTTTTCAAGTCACACACACACAGTCACTTTCTTTGTAAAGAAAGTAGCTGACTCATGTACATGGTTATTTAGTTATACATCACTGACTTGGGTGAACAATGAATACACAATTTCACTCAGTTCTCAAGGTCACTATCCATAAAGTTGACATAAAGTGGACAAGAGTTAAAAGGAAAACAACTGTCAATGGTAAATCCTTGCCCTGATTTCAATATTTGATGATATGATCTTCTTTAATATTTAGTGATATGATCACTATATTCCCATAATTCCAGAGAACAGAGGAGACAATGACAAGTGTCTTATATGAAACAAATAAGAAACAAATTTGACAGTTGAGAAAAGCAAAGAATTTTTAAGAGGAAAGAACTGATCAGAGGGAGGTGATAGAGGAAGGCAAATAAAGATTTCCGAGAGCCGCCTCAGGACATGCAGGAACAGTTCTCACCCTGCTTGATCCATCAGGCCATGCTTAGGCCAGTAACGATCTCTTTTCTACCAAATGGACTAATGAAATATGACAGAAACTGATCAAAATAAATAGAAAGGAAGGAAGAGGGAAGACATAAGATGGTATATGACAAAGGTCAAGGCAGAATGAAGTAACCTAGAAAGATAAAAAGTCTTGGCAACTCCCAAACGGTCCACTCAGGACCAACTGAAATTCATAAAGAGGAAGCATGCTCAGCCGTCCACAACCATCACCACAAAGTGAAATACAGAAACTGAATCCAGGAGAGTCCCCACAAACTAGAAGCTATGAATGTCAGACCAATGCTGTCCAGCTCTGATGACACATTAGAATCACATGGGGATCTTTCAAAATCCTGAAGCCCAGGCCCCTCCTGGAAAGATGGATTCACTGGATTCCTATTGAACCTGTGTGTAGAAATTATTTTAAAGCTGTCTAGGCGATTCTAATCCATAGTCAGAACTGAGAATCATGATTTCCACCCCAACTGTCTAACAGAAAAGAAACTACAGCCAAAGGGGGATTGTAATTCATCTTCCCCAAAGATTTTTTTTTTATTAATTTTTTCTCTTAAGGATATCCGTGGCATCTGTTGACATTGTCTGTCATGGAACAGGCAACAAGCTGGAAAATCAGAGGCTTCAGTCCGAGTCTTGATTCATCTACGTCACTTCAGGCAAGGCTTTCCACTCCATAAATGTAAAGTGAAGGGCTGGACTGTTATACAAACTCCTCTGCAGTGAAGAGAAGCCATTTTCTTGCCCAAGTAGCTTCCTTCAAAATGGCCTCTCATCTTTTTCACTGTGGCTCTCAGAGTCTTTTTTACTTATCAGCAGATTCACATTACTGTCACTTCTACCCTACCATCAGCTCCTACCCACACTTCTCCCTGCACAGAGTTTATTTATGGGGTATGAAGGATGCTGGTCCTTCTCCATTTCAGCATTTCAGAAATTCATAACTGAGTATTCATGAGAGAGCTTCCTTAACATCTATCAATTCTCCATCAGAGGACAGTATTTTCAGATATGACCCAGGTCACAATCTTGTTCAAGCTCTCCAGTAATGTTTGACTTTGAAAATAACTCAAAACATAAACAGAAAGATAAGTGACGTTTCTAATATTATGTTGATATTGAAATTCTATAGGTGGGGTTTACCTGACGGATCAACTTTCTCATAAAATTCTGATCTGAAAAAATAGTTTATATTCTAAATAATGCTCTAGACCCCAAACTAAATCAGCAAGTTACACTAGAGCAAGGGTCAGCAAACTATTGTTCAAGTCAAACTTGTCCACTGGACTGGTTTCATAGGAAGTTTTATTTGAAACTGACTTCTTTGTATACTGTCTGTGGTTGCTTTCATTCTCTAACAGCAGAGATGAGTAACTGTGACAGAGATTATGTGGCTCATAAATCCTAAAATATTTACTATCAAGTCCTTTACAGAAAAGTTTGCTGACCCCTGCACTAGAAAGTGAGACTAGGGAATGTCGCCCTCAGACACTTCTGCTACCTCAGAGGACCCTCCCCAACACAGCCCATCACAAAAAAAGTTTATTGTGTTATACTCTGATCAGCATCTGGTTCCAATGAGATTTCTTATTACATTACAATAGATGATATAACCAATCAAAAAGAAACTTTTAAAAGCCTATGTCTTCCATGCATAGGAAACAGAAAAATGGCAGGGCAGGAAGGGAGTGGAGAAGAAGGAGAGTGATGACTGATGGACCACAAAAATATTTCCTGCCTTCCCCTTAGAGTCCCATGAAATAACTAAAAATGTATTTTTAAATGTGCAAAACATCCTTGCAAACTAAGAAAAGTTTCCATGGTGAAACAGAAAATTTAAGGAAATATCATAGACAATAACAGTCCAACTCAGAAGCAAAACCAGAATGAAACCACATCCCAAAATTCATAGAGGCAAGAACTGCTTATAAAGTAAAAACATTTGGGGAAAGCCAACTCACGGGTAACTGAGGCAGAATACCAGGAGAAATCCCTGAAGTATTCACCAGAGACAGATTTGGAGTTCCTTGCCATTTAAGGCTTTACCACTGTTCCTCTTGTGCTAAGCAACAGAGAGCAGGGACAGTGCCCACTGGCTAAAGCAGAGAGTGTGGGGCTAGAGTCAGAGAGGCTGAGGGTGTACCAGACACTAGGAAGGACAGCAATTTCCTGATACCCAGAAGACAAGTTACCAGCAAACATTTTCAAAAGAATGCATGATCCTCTCCACGTTAACTGGAAATATAGTATGGTAGGTCAAGCAGAGAGGAAAATAGGGATTTTCAAATACAAAGAAAAAAAGATTAGCAAGAATCACTAAATGTTTTAGAAAACCCAACACCAAACTCAACAGAACTAGTACCTGAGGAAATAGAGCAAAAATAAATTTAGAATAAATACACTGACAATTTTCAAGAGATGGGATATGATATTTATGAGATCCACAAATATATTTAAGATCTTTTAAATTAATTTTGATCATTGGACAAAAAACTGAATAGAGGGGCTAAATAGCAGATTGTAATTTAGGAAACAGAAATAACAAGTCAAGGAACTCTTCCAGGATGCCGAACAAAAATGTAGAGTTCTCTGTGTGTGTGTGTGTGTGTGTGTGTGTGTGTGTACTATTAGTCATAAAAAGGAGTGAGATCTTGCCATCTGCAATAATAGAGATGGACCTAGGGGGCATTATGCCAAGTGAAATATGTCAGACAGAGAAAAACAAATGCCATATGATTTCACTTATATGCAGAATCTGAACAAAACAAACAACAACAACAAAACACCAGAAACAGACTCATAATTATAGAGAACAAACTGGTGGTTGCCAGAGGGGAGAAGGGTGAGGTGAGGAAATGAGCAAATAGGTGAAGGGAATTAAAAGGTACAAATTTCTAGTTATAAAATAAGTCACAGAGACAAAAAGTACAGCATGGGGAATTAGTCAACAGTATTATAACATTGTACAGTGACAAATGGTGGCTACACTTGTGGTGAGCATTGAGTAAACATTGTATGTCCACTGTACTTCAATGGTAAGTATTTTTTTAAATAGACCTCCAAAATATGAAAAAAAAGTTAAGAAACAAGGAAGATGGATCAAGATATTTCAATATATGTCTAACAGGTATTTAGAAGGAGAAAAAAAAAACCAGCAGAGAGAAAAAAGTAAGTGAAAAAATTTTACGGGGAAAAAATCCCAGAGCTAAAAACACAAGTTTCAAATTGAAAAGGGTTCAAGTGTCAAGCAAGATGAATTAAACTATACTTTTATATTGTGGTGAAATTTCAGAACATCAAAGTTAGTGAGGATTAAAATAGTACAAGCTTGAAAAGAGAAACAACAGATTACCTACAAAGGTACGTATTGATATCAAATTTCTCATTGACAACACTGGAGTGTGAGGAGAGAAAGGACAACAGGACAACTCTCACTGAGTATGGATAGGATATTATTTTGAATTGGTTCCCATCAAACTGACATTCAAAGAGAAAGGGGAAAATTTATATATATATATTTCAAGCCTTCTAGCATTCAGAAGACTTTGCCTCCACAGACCATGAATTAAAGAATTCTCCGATTACCAAAAGAATGAATCTAAGAAAGAGGAAGATGTGGAATACAACAAGCAGAGCAGAGGAAGGTCAAGACTTGGACAAGGGCCACCACCTCTTCCAAGTAGGAAAGTAGGCCAGAGCCCCAATGGTATGACTATGGCCCTTTGAGTACGAAGCCCAACTTTTCAAATGTCTTTGCTCTGGGAAAATACTCATCCCAGAATGCAACAGGCAGACCCACTCTCCCAGGACAGGATATAGCTATTCCCAGACTCATGTTTGTCTGGGACACTAGAGACTGGGTTCTAGGAGGAGAGCTTAGAAATAAGAGTCAGCAAACCACTGTCCCTCTCTCAAGTCTATATCTGTTATTTTTTGGCTTTGAGCTTCTCATCTGTCAAGTAGTGAAAAATATGCTTACCCTTTCTCAAAAAACTGATCCCTACCCTCTTCAAATGTGTGTTTTGTGAATGAACACACACTCTCTCTAATGAAAGGACTTTAAAGATGAATATTATGTTTTATATCTTGGCTGTTCACTGGAAGCTCCAATGTCAACAAACATTGAGTTCCCCCTCTCCAACTTCTTTGCCTGATCCTAGAGAAGCACAGAGGACTGAAACAAGATTCCAGTCCATGAGAGGTTCCTATGAAGGTGGCTGGCAACCATTTTTGGGGTTCCTCTAACTTTAGGGCAGAGTCTCAGCCTGGGTCTCCAAGACTACCTGGAATATGTCCAACTGTTGGCTTGGGAAGGACCTTGTTTCCATTTTTAAGACCCAGAAGCAAGTAGTTGAGTTATGCATTCTGTAAGGCCCACATTCCCATGTTCTTTGGTAGATCACTAGAGGACTAAGTCTTCTGGATGACTTGGCCTGTGGTCTCATAACCCCTCTATATCTGACCCAAGAGCTGGGATGTGGTTCTGATTCTCAGTTTCAAATCATAATGGGATCAAACAGACCCAAAGTCCTGAAACAAATCAGACTTACAGGAAGGTGAGAGGTTACTATTAATCATGATCATCCTAGATACCATTTGCTTATCAAATACTCTGTGTCAGGGATTTTACATCTATATTCTCTCTGTCACAGTCACCTTCCAGGTGAAGAATTATTACATGCAAGGAGCAAAATGGGAGTCAAAGGGGTGGGGTTATTTGCCCAAGGCTCCTGCTAATAAATAACAGAGACAGGATTTGTACTCCCATCTGTCTTACTTCAAA
The DNA here is from genome assembly GCA_004024625.1 of Mellivora capensis. Taxonomy (NCBI): domain Eukaryota; kingdom Metazoa; phylum Chordata; class Mammalia; order Carnivora; family Mustelidae; genus Mellivora; species Mellivora capensis. The sequence goes on from PISX010034537.1 coordinate 6,860, forward strand.
TCCCATGACATTTCTATTGTACCAAGTTGCCTCCTTCTATCTCTGACTAACCATGCTGTACTGGAAAAGTAGAGTTGTCTAGGCTATATTTTTTCTTCTGACATACTCTCAGGTAGATGCAGACTTACTGCTTAAGATGGAAGCAGTAACTGGGAGAACAGACTGGAGAAATCTGCATCAGGCTTTCCCCTGAATAATTATCCAGTTCTTTCCTGCCCAGTAGGTTGCTGATTCATTCTCTTTCAGACTAGGAAATAATGTCTGCAAAGGCTTCTGTTTGAGACAAAAAATGGAACCTTAGGGAACACTCAAATAATCCAGCTTTGCTGACCTGGACAGCCTGAGGAGAGGGAAGGAGATGAGGGGGCAGGAGAATTAGCAGGAGCAGAGAAGTCTAGAGATACCACAGAACACATGGAGACATTAGGAGGAGGCATTAAGATTAGGGATTAAGATTAGGGATTCTAAGTTAGAGCTTCCCTGGAGGAGGACAAAGACTGTGTCTAGTAACCTGAGCAGAAACCTGTTTCATATGAACATTTGGTCCCTCCCTGGTCCTCATTTACTGAGCACTAATTCTGGTAAGGAATTGGGGATGACAAGGTGAATGAAAACCAGTCACTGTCTGTGGGCTAGTGAACCCAGAGTTTAACCCTGATCATCCTAATTGGGTCTTCTTCTTCCAGACACCTAGACCAACCAGGTCATTTCCATCCTTCCCTTCTCTCCAGGTAAATTTGCCCTGCCTATCTCACCCCTTACAAGAACAGAACATACATACACCTTCCAAATCACATATCCACACACAAATTCAGGGTTAATTGCAAGTATGAAATTAATTCCAGCTAAAGTCCCAATTCTGCATATGACAGAGAATAAGCAAAATACCCAATCTTCTGAATGGAAACAGGCATTTCAAAACACTAAGCAGCCACTTACCTAAGCTGTCCACCCAAGCATACGGCCGCCTCCCAAAGCACAAGTTTACCGGAACATTCCACAGTAGAGCAAAGGTGACCTGAACTCTGGCTATCATGAGCCTTTGGAAACAAAGTCCTAAGATGGTACTCTAAGTACATTGAGTAGAACCCTAAAAAGCAATGGTAAATGGCAAGAAAAGATAGCAGCCTAAAGGGAGCCTCCTCCACAGGGGACAAGAAACCCACAGACTCATAGCTGAAGGATAGAGAAGACTTGCTCACCAGCACTGTCTCTTGAATCAAGTTAGCTCTAGAATAAGCTAATCATCTTGCAGAAGATATCAGTACCAATTCCAATGGTCTAAAACCTACAGAAGCTATGCTAGATGATGAGAGAGAAGATCCTCTTGCCAAAGGCACATAAGTTTCTATGGACAGCGCAGAAAGGGAAACTATTCTTACCTTGGAACCTTCATCTACAGTCACCCCTATCAGCCCTACCACACTGCTTGCTCCCAGAACTGAATCAGATCTTGACAGATCCAGGGAGGAGGTAAGAGATAACGTCTGTACACTACATTAATATGTAAATAATAAGGATTTTGTGACCTTTCCAACATCCCCCTCCTGTCAGTCATTCCTAATGAAAAACTTTCCAACATTTTGCAGAAAGAACACTGAACTGAAGCTGTCCTGGGATCTGGCTTCTAATTTTGTCTCTATGGCTCTTTAACGCAGTAACCGGGGTATCCCTTACCTTCTTATGTCAAGAGTTTGTTATTTGTGATGTTACAATGATAACATGAGTGTTCCTATGTAGCTCAAATAAGATTGGTGTATGAAAGTGCTTTAAAAACTGTGAATCACAATTTAGTGGTATTTTCAGTGATATTGTTTGACAAAATCATATAACAAATACTGTTGATACTTTAAAAAGCAAAGATACACAAAACAAGAAATAATATTTCTAGTAAAACTGAGAATCAGCTATCTATCTGTGAAACAGATATCACTACTCATGTGAATATAGAGTGGGGAGGTAGATTACCTTTCTGGGTTTCCTTTTACAATTATGTTTAAAAACAGTAGCTAAACATCTCTCTAAAGGTGAAGAAAAGAACAGCCCATTTTTCTCTTCCCAGAGTAGCCTGAGGAAACCACAGTAAAAAGAGCCAGATGTGTAACACTGACTCTGGTTGAAAAGCATGGATACCTCATTTCAAAGCTCAGGAGGGAAATCATAAGCAGTATGAAGCACTGTGTTTTGTATCAGTCTGAATCATGAATCCCTCCAAACTTCTCCAGAAACAGTATCAGTTTTAGGGTTGCTAGCTCCCAACTTGTGTTCTTCGAATAGCCTTTTATCATAATCCAATTCCCTCATGCTGCCCCTAGGTGCCCCCAGGAAAGGGTGCATCTTTAAAGTTATGACCCTTAATAATTTATGAACCTGGCAGAACAATGATGTCAAAGCCATTTGAATTCCCAGAAGAAATATACCCTAAAATGGCATGAATTGAAATTGATCCAAGGGGTATTAAATGGATGTGTGCTGCTGTTTGTCTCATAGGTAATAAATGATGATGTTCAAGTGAATGATGATGCAAAATATTAGAAGGATCTGATTTAGAAACTTGAGATTATTCTTCTTGGACAGCATTCATTTTGAGAGGAAAGCGATAGTCACTGGAGGCTGTAGTAAGAAAGCATGGTATTGCCTGGATTCCATCTCTCATGTCGGGGACTGCTATCCTTGGGACATGTACAAATGTGAAAAATAAACACCATCTATATTGTTCTTCTTTAAAACTTCATTCAATACAGCTGATCCTCACATGTGATTACAAGATTTCTTCATTCACTTGAGGAATTTTTTTTTCTGCTGATAAATCTGACAATCTGGTTCCTGTCACTTAGATGCATTTTTATTTTTTATTTTTTTAAAGATTTTGTTTATTTATTTGACAGACAAAGATCACAAGTAGGCAGAGAAGCAGGCAGAGGGAGGAGGAAGCAGGCTCCCTGCTGAGCAGAGAACCTGACGCAGGGCTCGATCCCAGGACCCTGGGATCATGACCTGAGCTGAAAGCAGAGGCTTTAAACCATTGAGCCACCCAGGCACCGCTTAGATGCATTTTTAAAGTTGTACCACAGGGGCGCCTGGGTGGCTCAGTGGGTTAAGCCTCTGCCTTTGGCTCAGGTCACGGTCCCAGGGTCCTGGGATTGAGCCCCGCATCAGGCTCTCTGCTCAGTGGGGAGTCTGCTTTCCCTTCTCTGTCTGCCTCTCTGCCTACTTGTGATCTCTGTCTGTCAAATAAATAAATAAAATCTTTATAAAAAAATAAAATAAAATTGTACCATGGTTTATGTTATTGTTACTGTTCTTATTGATATACAGAAACTGCACATTTTTAATGTATATAATTTGGTGAGTTAGGACATGTGCATCAACCCATGAAACCATATCTCAATAAAACTATTACAAAAAGTAAAATAAAGGCACATGTATTTTTAAAAATGTACCATCTGGGCTATTGCAGAAGCAAAATGTCAATAACCCTAAAAAAAAAAAAAATACAATTGGCTATGACTGGTGGAGAATATGTAGCTGTAGCCATAGAGATGGGCCAGGCAGGACCAGCTCCCAATAAAAAGGCAATTCCAATGCCTGAAAGCATGAAAAATCCCTATTCTATGTGTGTTCCCCTGGTTAGGCTACTTCTAAAAAAGACCCTGTCTTTCAACAATTTGGAAAGCTTTAAGCTTCAGAGCATGCATGCTCTAAATGCAGAACAAATGTAGCCAGATTAGTTCCATGTAAGGTAATAAGTAAGAGCTATATGTCTATGTTCTAGCTCCCAGAATCAAAAGGATATCAGAAGTCTAGCCCACTGAGGCTGAGAACACATATTTGACATCTTCCCTGGAGTATTTGCTCACCAAACATCTGGGAGTCAGAAAGCTGATGGGAGCCACTTTTCCAAAAGAAGTATGGTTCAACAAAAAGCTATATTGATTGTTGATCTATTTTGTATTTTTTTATGCAACAGATAAGTAAATTGATTTGTATTGCCAAGGGTAATACACCTGGAGATATCAAGCTCCTCATTTTCTGCCAACCTAAAATTAGACTCAAATCTTAAGGTGAAAGCAAGCCCACCAATTATGGTCTCATAAACATCAAGGACCAGGGGTATAAGCTCCTAAGTAATGAGTAATTCTTCCAACATACTTAATTCATTCTCCCCAGAATTTCTGTACACACCGGGAGTCTTCTTTCCAGAGGCATGTGCATGAGCATTTTCTCTCAAGGAAAGATAAACTATACATTTCATTAGAAAAGGATCAAAGTTTCAAAGATTGAGATCAAAACTGATTAGAAGACTTTGTTGATCCCTACCGTGAAAAAAAATTATGCTCAGAAAAACTATAGGGGAATCTCTAAAATACTATTTCTTGAAGATATGGACAGCTAGATAAAAAATAAAGAGTCTCATCAAAAAAACCTCAAATAGGACAAAATTCATATTTATTAAGTCTTCACAAGTGACCCCAACAGCAACATCCTGCAGTCAAGGAGAATTCTCCAGCTGAAGTTGCTCACATCATTCCCAGCACAGCTTGCTGTCCTCTTGTCCCAATGGCCTTCCCTCAACTAAAACAAACTCCTTACTGTGTATTTAAACTCCACTTAGGCCAAACCCCACTTTTCAAATCCCCAGAACAAGACCAATCAATAGCCATCCTCTATCACTTTTAAACTTTTTTGAAACTTCCTCATCTTACTGATTGTTGGTGTTCTCTCTCCATAACAGTCATGCTCAAACATTCACCTAAAGTCAACAAGTACATGCGTGGCACATGATTCACCATGTGTCTAGGAGCTGGCAGAATAATGGTCTGTCCCAAAGATGTCCACAAGCTAATTCCCAGAACCCTTGAATACACAAAAGGAATTTGCAGATACACTTAGAGCTAGGAATCCTAGAATGGAGTAACCTGGATTATCCTGGAGGATCAAATATACTCAAAGGAGCCTTTGGAAGCTGAGAACCCTTTCCTGTTGCAGTCAGAAGATGAGGTGGAAGAAGAGACGGGAGAAATGTGAAGCATGAAAGGGATTCAGCCCACCACTGCTGGCTCTGAAGATAGAGGAAGGGAACCACAAACTAAGGTACATGGGAAGCCTCTAGAAACTGAGAACCACCACCTGTGCTCAGCAGCCAGCAAGAAAATGACTGTGTTGTTTTAAGCTGTTAAGTTTGTGGTAATTTAACAATAGAAAATTAATGTAGTGGCCATTTGTTTGCATTAACAGCTACAATGAATTGCTTTTCTTTAATATTTACTATAGGTTTTTGCCTTGCTCTTTGTGAATTATTTTCATAATAGTAGAATTTGACTGTTATTATTTTATCATTTTATTACTTTTAGTGTTTCATTATTATTTGATTTTTTAAATTAAGATTTGCCATTTATGATTTATAATCTCTTCCATAACTGGATTTAGGAATTCACCATTTTATCAACTGATCAGGAAAAAAGTTCTAACAGAAAAATCATAATCTTCCATCCTCGAATTAAGTAAACACATTCTTTAGCTATATAAATATAAGGTCTAGTGATACCAAATAGATTCGGTTGCTTAAATATGGAAGAATCAAATTTCAGGACATGAAAGTTTCAAATTCTTTCAAGTGGAACAGCCGCAGGAACCCTATCAGCAATGTGTGGTAAGACTTGGTGCGAAGGAAATATAATAAATAGCTTCATCCAGTCGCTAAATCTGTGTCAACGACGTATATTCACCCTCTCACAAATGGAATTTGCTTAGAAATAAAATCTCTCAAGTTGGATAACTGATCTTACCATTTTCCAAGGCCCAGATTATCCACAAATAATCATGCAATTTTTCTTGAAACACACTTCATTTATCAAAGTTTTGATACTTTGAACTGTCCTTTGAACGAGCTGTATTATCTTACTAGTTCTCTCATTTACAAATGCATTAAATAATATATCTGACACATGTATTAGTGAGGATCCAGAGAAAAAGAACCATTAGGAGATGATAGATCGACCAATCGATAGATAGTGTGTATTTTTTTAATTTTCATTAGATATATATCTCTCTATATACTATATGTATATATAGAGAGTATTTGTGTATATTTCATATATGTAATACATCTATGTCTATAAAGAGAAATAGATTGAGGTAGACATAGAGATAGGGGTAGACACAGAGAAAGGAACAGAGATTGAGATAGAGGTAGTAGTTAAAGATGGACATAGAGAGGGATTAGCTCATGTGACTGTGGAGTCCAACAAGTCCAAAATCTGCAGAGTAGGCCAGCAGGTTGAAGACCAAGGAAAAAGTTAATGTAGCTCAAGGCCAAAGGCACTCCACTGGCAGAACTCTCTCTCTCTTCAGGAAAGTCAGTCTTTTTTCTATTCAGTCTTAACTGATTAGATCAACTGATGAAGAGTAATCTGCTGTGCTCAAAGTCTACTGATTTAAATGTTAATCTCATCTAAAAAATATTATAGTATATGTGCTGCCAAAGCAAGAATTCATCTAAAAAATATTTTATCAGAAACATCTAGAATAATGTTTGGCCAAATATCTGGGTCCTTGTGGCTTAACCAAATTGACACATGAGTTTATTTCATATTATATTTGAATTAAATCCATGATTTACCTCTATAAAATAATAATGATGATGATAACTTTTAACAACTGGCAGGTCTTTGAGGCCAAGTTAGGCTGGGTCTCTTTCCTATCCAAAGGCATCACTACACCCCTCCAAAGTCAACCAGGTCTTCATAGTACCCACTCATCATAGGAGAAGCCCCCAATCATTCACTACTGCTAAGCAAGAACTCCAAGTACCATTTTATTGAGCTGTTTCAGTGATCTTCACGTATGTAGGGTCACCATTGGTAAATATTTTGATAGTACCTGTCCAAAATAGCTTTTAAAAAATTAAGTTAGCATTTACTCAAAATACTGATTGAACATTTACTGCAATCAAGTCATTGTAGAAGATATAAAGAAGCAAATACTTCAGAGAGCTTAAAATATAGTTGAGACAATATACAACCT
>PISX010034538.1:0-13890 GCA_004024625.1 Mellivora capensis
ATGCCATGAAGAATTAGAATTAGAATTAGAATTAGAATCAGAATTATTGGAATCCCGGAAGGGGAGGAGAAAGAAAGACGTCTAGAAGATATAGTCGAACAAGTTCTCCATGAAAATTTTCCCAATCTCACAAATGGAACCAGTGTTCATGTACTAGAGGCAGAACACCCCACACACAAGATTTTACATTCTCAAAAGTCCTTAAGACACCTGTTAATAAGAATGAGGAATTATAATTCTAGAGAAACTCTCCTGAAGGCAGCTAGGACAAAGAAGCTCCTTACATACGGAGGAAAACCCATCAGAATAATGTCAGACCTGTCCACAGCAACCTGGCAAACCAGAAAGGACTGGCAAGATATTTTCAGGGCACTAAATGAGAAAAACATGCAGCCAAGAATACTTTATCCAGCAAGACTGACATTCAAAATGCATGGAAAGATAAAGAGTTTCCAAGACCATCAAGGCTTAAAAGAGTATGCAACCACCAAGCTGACACTGCAGAAAATATGAAGGGGGGTTCTATAGAAGAGGAAAAATCCTAAGAATATAATTGTACAGAAATAGAGAGACAATCTACAGAAAGAAAGACCTCAAAGGTAACACGATGTCAATAAAAACGTATCTATCAATAATCATTCTCAATGTGAATGGCCTAAATGTGCCGATAATATGACACAGGGTTGCAGATTGGATAAAATGACAGGACCCATCCATATGTTGTCTACAAGAGGCCCATTTTGAACCTAAGGATACACTCAGATCTTTCATGTCAATGGGCCTCAAAAGAAGGCCAGGGAAGTGATTCTCATATCAGATAAATTAGATTTTAAACTAAAGACTGTAGTCAGAGATACAGAAGGACACTACATCATCCTTAAAGGGACTACCCACCAAGATGATCTAACAATTGTAAATATCTATGCCCCCAATATGGGAGCAGCCAATTACATAAGAAAACTATTAATCAAGATAAAGGGTAATATTGATATGAATATATTGATAGTAGGGGATCTTAACACATCTCTCTCAGTAAAAGACAGATCATCCATGCAGAAAATCAAGAAAGAAACAAGAGCATTGAATGACACATTGGACCAGATGGACCTCATAGATATATACAGAACATTCCACCCTAAAACAACAAAATACTCATTCTTCTCCAGTGCACATGGAACCTTCTTCAGAATAGACCACATACTGGGTCACAAATCAGGACTCAACTGAAACCAAAAGACTGAGATTATTCCCTGCATATTCTCAGATCACAATGATTTGAAACTGGAGCTCAATCACAAGGAAAAGTTTGGAAGGAAATCAAACACCTGGAAACTAAAGAACACCTTGCTTAAGAATGCTTGGATCAACCAGGAGATCAAAGAAGAACTTAAAAACTTCATGGAAACCAATGAGAATGAAGACACTTCATTCCAAAACCTATGGGATACAGCAAAGGCAGTCCTAAGGGGGAAATACATAGCCATCCAAGCCTCCCTCAAAAAAATTGAAAAATCCAGAATACAACAGCTGTCTCTATGCCTTAAAGACTGGAGAATCAACAAATCAAACCAACTCCACACATAAGAAGGGAAATAATCAAGATTGGGGCAGAGATGAATGAGGTAGAAACGAGAGATACAGTAGAACGTATCAATGAAACTAGAAGCTGGTTTTTTTTAAAGAATCAATAAGATTGATAAAACATTGGCCCCACTAATCCAAAAGAAAAGAGAGATAGCTCAAATTAATAAAATTATTAATGAAAAGGGAGAGATCACAACTAACACCAAGGAAGTAGAAACAATCATCAGAAGTTATTATCAACAGTTATATGTCAATAAGCTAAGCAACCTAGATGAAATGGATGCATTTCTGGAAAACTATAAACTCCCAAAATTGAACCAGGAAGAAATTGACAACCCGAATAGACCGATATCTAGTAACGAGATTGAAGCAATGATCAAAAACCTCCCCCCAAAAAAGAGCCCAGGGCCTGACGGATTCCCAGGGGAATTCTATCAAACTTACGAAGAAGAAATAACACCTATTCTCCTGAAGCTATTTAAAAAAATTGAAGCAGAAGGAAAACTTCCAGACTCTTTTTATGAATTCAGCATTACCCTGATCCCCAAACCGGGCAGAGACACACCAAAAGGAGAATTTCAGATGAATATCACTGATGAATATGGATTCTAAGATTCTCAACAAGTTCCTAGGAAATAGGATCCAACAGCACATTAAAAAGATCATCCACCATGACCAGGTGGGATTCATCCCTGTGTTACAAGGATGGTTCAACATTCGCAAATCAGTCAATGTAATAAAACAAATCAATAAGAAACGAGAGAAGAACCACATGGTCCTCTCAATTGATGCAGAGAAAGCATTTGACAAAATCCAGCATCCGTTCCTGATTAAAACGTTATAAACTATAGGGATAGAAAGGAGATTGTTGAACTTCATAAAATCTATCTATGAAAGACCCACGGCAAGCATCATCCTCAATGGGAAGAAGCTCACAGCCTTCCTGTTGAGATCAGGAACATGACAAGGATGCCCACTCTCACCACTCTTGTTCAACATAGTATTAGAAGTCCTATCAACAGCAATCAGACAACAGAGAGAAATAAAAGGTATCCAAATTGGCAAGGAAGAAATCAAACTCTCTCTCTTCGCAGATGACATGATACTTTATAGGAAAAACCCAAAAGACTCCACCCCCAAACTACTAGACTCATACAACAATTCAGTAACGTGGCAGGATATAAAGTCAATGTACAGAAATCAGTGGCTTTCTTATACACTAACAATGAAAATATAGAAAGGGAAATTAGAGAATCAATTCCACTTACTCTAGCACCAAGAACCATAAGATACCTGGGAATAAACCTAACCAAAGAGGTAAAGGATCTGTACTCAAGGAACTACAGAACACTCAAGAAAGAAAATGAAGAAGACACAAAAAGATGGAAAACCATTCCATGCTCTTGGATCAGAAGAATAAACATTGTTAAATGTCTATACTGCCTAGAGCAATTTATACTTTTAATGCCATTCCCATCAAAATTCCACCGGTATTTTTCAAAGAGCTGGAGCAAATAATCCTAAAATTTGTATGGAATCAGAAGAGACCCCGAATTGCTAAGGAAATGTTGAAAAACAAAAATAAAAGGCATCACGTTACCTGATTTCAAGATTTACTACAAAGCTGTGATCACCAAGACAGCATGGTACTGACATAAAAACAGACACCAGGACCAGTGGAACAGGGTAGAGAGCCCAGATATGGACCTTCAACTCTATAGTCAAATAATCTTCGACAAAGCAGGAAAAAATATACCATGGAAAAAAGACAGTCTCTTCAATAAATGGTGCTGGGAAAATTGGACAGCTATATGTAGAAGAATGAAACTCGACCATTCTCTTACACTGTACACAAAGATAAACTCGAAATGGATAAAAGACCTCAACGTGAGACAAGAATCTATTGGAATCCTAGAGGAGAACATAGGCAGTAACCTCTTTGATATCAGCCACAGCAACTTCTTTCAAGATATGTCTCCAGCAGCCCCCAAGATGGCGGAGAAGTAGCAGCTGAGACGACATCAGGTAGCAGGAGATCAGCTAGATAGCTTATCAAACCATTGCAAACACCTACAAATCCAACGGGAGATCAAAGAGAGGAAGAACAGCAATTCTGGAAACAGAAAATCGGCCACTTTCTGGAAGGTAGGACTGGCGGAGAAGTGAATCAAAAGTGATGGGAGGATAGACCGCGCGGGAGGGACCAGCTCCCGGCAAGCGGCGGAGCAACGGAGCACTAAATCGGGACTTTTAAAAGTCTGCTCCACGGAGGGATATCGCTCCAGAGGCTAAACCGGGGTGAAGCCCACACGGGGTCAGCATGGCCCCAGGTCCCGCAGGGTCACAGAAGGATCGGGGGTGTCTGAGTGTCGCAGAGCTAGCAGGTATCGGAGCAGGAAGCCGGCCACAGAGACAGAGCCTAGGAGTGAGCTCTCAGCTCAGGGTTACCTTGAACCGGTCGCAGTCTGGGTGAGCTCGGAGCGCGGCCAGAGCTGAGGGAGATGGGAGTAGCTGGGGCTTTTCTCTGAGGAGTGGAGCCCCGAATCTCAGCTCTTCCGGGCCCGAGACTAGGAGGCCGCCATTTTCATTCCTGTCCTCTGGACTCTACGGAAAGCGTCTTTTGGGTATTCCATATAAAGAATCATGTCATCTGCGAAGAGAGAGAGTTTGACTTCCTCATTGCCAATTTGGATTTTATTTGGATTTTATTTCTCTTTGTTGTCTGATTGCTGTTGCTAAGACTTCTAATACTATGTTGAACAAGAGTGGTGACAGTGGGTATCCTTGTCATGTTCCTGATCTCAACAGGAAGGCTGTGAGCTTCTTCCCATTGAGGATGATGTTTGCTGTGGGTCTTTCATAGATAGATTTTATGAAGTTCAACAATCTTCCTTCTATCCCTATAGTTTGAAGCTTTTTAATCAGGAACAGATGCTGGATTTTGTCAAATGCTTTTTCTGCATCAATTGATAGGGCCATGTGGTTCTTCTCTCTTCGCTTAATGATTTGTTCTATCACATTGATTGATTTGCGAATGTTGAACCATCCTTGTATCCCAGGGATGAATCCCACCTGGATGATCTTTTTAATGTGCTGTTGGATCCTGTTTGCTAGGATTTTGTTGAGAATCTTAACATCCATATTCATCAGTGATATTGGTCTGAAGATCTCCTTTTTGGTGTGGTCTTTCCCTGGTTTGGGGATCAGGGTAATGCTAGCTTCATAAAAAGAGTCTGGATGTTTTCCTTCTACTTCAATTTTTTGAAACAGCTTCAGGAGAATAGGTGTTATTTCATCTTTGACAGTTTGGTAGAATTCCCCAGGGAATCCGTCAGGTCCTGGGCTCTTGTTTTTTTGGAGGCTTTTGATCATTGCTTCAATCTCGTTACTAGATATCAGTCTATTCAGGTTGTCGATTTCTTCCTGGTTCAATTTTGGGAGTGTATAGTTCCAGATATGCATCCATTTCATCTAGGTTGTTTATCTTATTCGCATATAACTGTTGATAATAACTTCTGATGATTGTTTCTACTTCCTTGGTGTTAGTTGTGATCTCTCCCTTTTCATTCATAATTTTATTAATTTGAGCTGATTTCAAGCTTTACTACAAAGCCCTGACCACCAAGACAACATGGTACTGGCATAAAAACAGACACATAGACCAGTGGAACAGAGTAGAGAGCCCAGATATGGATCCTCAACTCTATGGTCAAATAATCTTTGACAAAGCAGGAAAAATATACTGTGGAAAAAAGACAATCTCTTCAATAAGTGGTGCTGGGAAAATTGGACAGCTATATGTAGACGAACGAAACTCGACCATTCTCTTACACCATGCACAAAGATAAACTCGAAATGGATAAAAGACCTCAATGTGAGACAGGAATCCATCAGAATCCTAGAGGAGAACATAGGCAGTAACTTCTTCGATATCAACCACAGCAACTTCTTTCAAGATATGTCTCCAAAGGCAAAGGAAATAAAAGCGAAAATGAACTTTTGGGATTTCGTCAAGATCAAAAGCTTCTGCACAGCAAAGGAAACAGGCAGCAAAACAAAGAGGCAACCCACGGAATGGGAGAAGATATTTGCAAATGACAGTACAGACAGAAGGTTGATATCCAAGATCTATAAAGAACTTCTCAAACTCAACACATGCAAAACAGATAATCATATCAAAAAATGGGCAGAAGACATGAACAGACTCTTCTCCAATGAAGACATACAAATGGCTACCAGACACATGAAAAAATGTTCATCATCATTAGCCATCAGGGAGATACAAATTAAAACCACATTGAGATACCACCTCACACCAGTTAGAATGGCCAAAATTATCAAGACAGGAAACAACGTGTATTGGAGAGGATGTGGAGAAAGGGGAATGCTCTTACACTATTGGTGGGAATGCAAGTTGGTGCAGTCACTCTGGAGAACAGTGTGGAGATTCCTCAAGAAATTAAGAATAGAGCTTCCCTATGACCCTGCAATTGCATGACTGGGTATTTACCCCAAAGATACAGATATAGTGAAAAGAATAGCCATCTCTGCCCCAATGTTTATAGCAGCAATGGCCACCGTCGCCAAACTGTGGAAAGAACCAAGATGCCCTTCCATGGACAAATGAATAAGGAAGATGTGGTCCATATACACTATGGAGTATTAATGCCTCCATCAGAAAGGATGAATACCCAGCTTTTGTAGCAACATGGACGGGACTGGAGGAGATCATGCTGAGTGAAATAAGTCAAGCAGAGAGAGTCAATTATCATATGGTTTCACTTATTTGTGGAGCATAACAAATAACATGGAGGACATGGGTAGATGGGGAGTTAAGGGAAATTGGAAGGGGAGATGAACCATGAGAGACTATGGACTCTGAAAAACAACCTGAGGGGTTTTGAAGGGTGGGCGGTGGGAGGGTAGGGGAGCCTGGTGGTGGGTTTTAGGGAGGGCATGTATTGCATGGAGCACTGGGTATGGTGCAGGAACAATGAATACTGTTACGCTGAAAAGAAATAAAAATAATTTTTTTAAAAAAGAATTTAGGTTCTAGGTGTAGGAGGTAAAATAATTTTCCCTCCACCATTCTGGGTTCTTGGATGAAACACCCCTCCCATTATAATAAGACTGATTATTAAGACAAAAACTATTTTAATTATGTAAAGACATTTGGTAGCCCCATAGAAAATGAGACTAAAAGGCAGCTAGACACTGAGGTTTACAAATCTCTAGTCTGGTTTCAGAATTTCTCCTTGTCTATTTTTTCTCAAAATAAACAACTTAATGTTATTCTTATGCCAAAAAGTTGTATTTTGGGTCAACATATTCTGTTACCCCTTATCAATCAATCAATGTCTATATCCCTGTGACATAGTAGAAAATGTATACTGATTTCTGCTTCTGATTTTTGTTTTTTTTAAAGATTTTATTTATTTATTTGACAGAGAGAGAGATCACAAGTAGGCAGAGTGGCAGGCAGAGAGAGAGGGAGAAGTAGGCTCACCCCTGAGCAGAGAGCCTGATGTGGGGCTCGATCCCAGGACTCTGAGACCATGACCTGAGCCGAAGGCAGAGGTTTAACCCACTGAGCCACCCAGGCACCCTTGCTTCTGATTTTGGCACAGAGCTCCTGAAACCTTTGTAAATTTCTAAGTGATAAGAGCACTGGGAACAGTTTTGTTTTGGGCAGACACCTGGGAATGGTCCCTGGATGCAGGCTGATCACCAGGAAGATCCAGCCATGATTAAAAGCATGGCAATGTAGGGGTGCCTGGGTGGCTCCATTGGTAAAGCCTCTGCCTTCAACTCAGATCATGATCTAGGGTCCTGGGATCCATCCCTGAGTCATGCTCTCTGATCAGTGGGGAGTCTGTCCCGCCTCCACCCCTGCCTGCCTCTCTGCCTACTTCTGATGTCTTTCTGTCAAATAAACAAATAAAATCTTAAAAAAAAAAAAGCATTGCAATTTCAGCCTCAGCCCCATCCTCTACAAAGGAGAAAGGGGATGGAAATGGAGGTAATAATGATCTTGCCTATGTGTTGTAGCCTCTATACAAATCACAAAATATGGGCTTCAGAGAACTTCCAAGTTGGCAAACACATCTATGCTATGGGAAACAAAGATGAAAGAAAAATTTAAATTTCCTTACTGCCTACAGCCCACTGACAGGGCTTTGACACAAGTAGAATGAAATTCCTTGAGGAACTCAGCTGCCTCAATGTTATACGTTACTGGGGCCAAAAGGCAATTTAGCCTGATCTGCTAGATCCTATAAAAATTCCTATGGAAATTTTCTATATCTCTACCCTATCCTCATCCCCCTCCCCAAAATATCTCATGGCAATCATCCCCCACTTATATGGCCGACCAATATATATCTGAAGGGTCTCATGACTAAGGTTTTACTAGACAGTTATAAAGGACCTTTTCCTAACAATAGGTAGTCCCCTCAGAGTCCTGGAAACCTTGCTTCCAAACACTTAGAGACTTACCCTATCCCTAACACCCTCCCAACTGGAAAGTGTGTAATGGTCCACTTCTCATGACCCCAGTGCAGCTTTTCCTGCCTAGGGATTCTTCTTGGTGCTTTAATAAAATCAACTCTTTGCACCAAAGATGTCTCAAGAATGCTTTCTTGACCAGAGGCTTGAAACCCCAACCAATTCCTACATCACAGGATTTTAATAAGAAAAAAAACGTTAAAGCGGTTTCATGACCTTTAGACCCTATTTCCAAAGACTGATCCTTCTCTATATTTTCATAATGTGATTTCCCCCAGATTCTTCCAAAAAATCTCTACCCCATTTCTACCACCAAAATTATACTAACTCTATAAATATTCTCACACATATTTCCAACCCACCACAAAACTTGATTTATATCCATACATCTGGTAATGAGTGGGTATGAGGGAGGTACAGAGAGAGAGCTTGCAACATGATCTTTGTGATTTGTTCTGTATGGAGAAATTTACTATTCCAGCTGCCTTTGTAAACTTTCCTCATTGGATAATTCTTAGATTTTTAAAAAAGATTTTGTTTATTTATTTGTCACAGAGAGAGAGAGAGCACAAGCAAGGGGAGAGGTAAACAGAAGGAGAAGAAGTCTCCCATCTGAGCAGCAGCCAGGTGCAGGAGTTGATCCAAGGACCCTGGGATCATGACCTTAGGTGAAGGCAGATGATTAATTTTTTTAGCTACCATGGCATACCTCTTCATTTTTGTTTTCTGTTTGTTTGTTTTTAAGTGCAGCTCGACCTCAAGACCATGAGATCAAGACCTGAGGTGAGTTCAAGAATCAGATGCTTACCTGAGTATGCCACCCAGGCTCTCCTGCATTTTATAATTCTTTAATCCTTCTACTCAAATCTTGAAGAATCCTGGTCTTACCAGCTAGTAGAATGTCCTAGGTCAACTATTGGTACTGAACTCAAACTTGTCTGTGCCCCATGGGCTGTAAGCCAACTCGTGAGATATTGGTTTGAAGGCAAAGAAAGCTTTTTAATCATCAGGAAGGTTGCCAACAAGAAGGCAGGGGATATTTCCAAAGTTGCTTTGCCCTGGAGAGACTAGGAACAGCTTACATATGTTTGGGGAAGAAGCTGAACATTTGAGAGGAGCATAAGGACTTTCTTGAAAGCTTAATGATGATGGGAACACCCTGAAACAATCTGGAAATATGCATTCTGCCAGAAAATGAGGTGTCCCTGGGGACATGAGACATCAGGTAATTTTAAGACAAATGTTATCATCTGTTTCTCATCAGATTCTTATCATCAATGTGCAAACAAATACCCTAAATTGGCCCTTCTTTTTCACATCTATAGGTTTCTTTCTTACCAAACTCCAACAGGTTCATGCACCCAATGGGCAGTAGATCAAATTCTGACACACTGGATTTAAAGCAAGGAAAGTTTTAGAGTCAAGAGGGCAGCCCAAGGAGAAAGCAGGGGATCATTCCCAAAGCTGCCTTGCCCTGTTGAGCTTAGGGACAACTTACATACATGAAAGGAAGGTAAGAGGTTTCCTGAAACTTGTTGGGGTGTCCTTGAAACAACTAGATATAAGCATTCTTGTGGACAATGAGGCATTATTTAGGATCTGGGATCAGCTACATCAAGACAGATGTTACTGTCTGGGTCCCATTATGTTTTTACAATAGCTGGGTAGACTCGGAGTGGGAGTAAAAGACAAAGTTAATGATTGATCATGCATGGGGTTTAGAGGAAAGTAAATCAGAAGCACCTGGGTGGCTCAGTCAGTTGAGCTTCAGACTCTTTCTTTCAGTTCACGTATGATGTCATGGGTGTTGGGATGAAGCCCTAAGCCAGCTACATGTTTGGTGGAGAGTCTACCTGGGGATTCTCTCCCTATGCCCCTCCACCCACTGTCTCTGTCTCTCTCTCATGCTCTCTCAAATAAATAAATAAATAAATAAATCTTTCAAAGAAAAAAGAGGTACATAAAAACAGAATTAAGTAGGGAGCAAAACAAAACAACAGAGACCTAAATTAATAATAGTTTTGCTTATGCTTTCAAAAACAGGTCCAGAAACCATATGTCCAACCTGGTTTTCACACACACAGTTCCCTCTTTGGGATGACCTTACCATCCTCTTCACCTACCTTCTCCTTAATCCTCACAATCAGCTCTGGTCTTATGGCCTTCTCTCTTCTGGCTCCTCATCTTCCCCTGGCACCTCCTCCACCACAGCCAGAAAGCTATTAACAGTTATTAACATACAGTATATTTTTCTGTTCATCTGACTGTCAGATAAATAACAGGAAAGTTGAGACAAAAATCCAGTTGAGGGGCACCTGGGTGGCTCAGTGGATTAAGCCTCTGCCTTCAGCTGAGGTCATGGTCTCAGGGTCCTACGATCTAGCCCCACATAGCTCTCTGCTCAGCAGGGAGCCAGCTTCCTCCTCTCTCTCTCTCTCTCTCTCTCTCTCTCTCTCTGCCTACCTCTCTGCCTACTTGTAATCTCTCTGTCAAATAAACAAATAAAATCTTAAAAAAAAACACATCCAGCTGAATGGCTCCTAATCCAGATTTTTTTACATTTCATCACAAGGAGAGTTTTGAAAATAATTGCTTTTGGTTATTCCCAAAAGTCAGTTATGGGAGAAATAGTAAAAATTTGGAAATGCATCCTGACAAAATGAGAGCTCTAGCTGGATAATCTGGCTCCCTTGTTGTGCTGGGGTCTAACAGCATCAAGAAAGGATACAAGAGGGACACCTGGGTGGCTCAGTTGGTTAAGCCACTGCCTTTAGCTCAGATCCTGATCCCAGGGTCCTGGAATCGAGTCCTGCATCGGGCTCCTTGGCCAGCAGAGAGCCTGCTGATCTCTCTGCCTCTGCCTGCTACTCTGCCTACTTGTGCTTTCTCTCTGACAAATAAGTAAATAAAATCTTAAAAAAAAAAAAAAGGATACAAGAAATTTACTTTCTCTCTTCCCAGACTTTTGAATCACTCTAGTAAGTCAGAATATTAAAAATGTTCTGAATCATTTAGGACTCATTCACTCTTCATCACGGAAACTTCTTTCATGTTTTCCTTTTAATAAAGTACTTAAACTGCAGGTATCTGAGGTATTTGAGAAGCCTGCCTTAAGGTTCTTGGGGGGAGAATTTTTTCCCTCTTACCTTCTTTCAATTCTTCAGTTTATAGGCATGCACACACATTACTATCCTCATACACTCTCTCAAAGACTAATGCCCACCACATCCATGACGACAACACAGAACCCCTTATCTCATTTACTCCAGAGAGAATGATCTTTCTCAGTTCCCATGCCCCTTCCTTCTACCTTTGACTGTTTTATTTATTTATTTATTTATTTATTTATTTATTTATTTATTTATTTTGTCTTTTCTTTTTTTATTATTAACATATAATGTATTATTTGTTTCAGGGGTACAGATCATTCATCAGTCTTACACAAGACACAGAATTCCCCACAACAAATACTCACCCCAATGTCTGTCACCCAGCCACACCATCCCTCCCACTGCCCTCCACTCCAACAACTCTAGGTTTGTTTCCTGATTTTCAGAGTCTTTTATGGTTTCCATCCATATCTGGTTTCATGTTGTTTCATTTTTTTCTTCTTTCCAATTTTGATCCCCTGCCTTGTTTCTCAAATTCCATGTATCACTGAGATTATATTATTGTCCTTCTCTGACTAACTTAGTTCGCTTAGCATAGTACCCTCTAGTTCTAGCTACATCATTCCAATTGGCAAGATTTCATTTTTTGGTGGCTGGGCTCTTTCCACAGGTTGGCTATTGTGGACATTGCTGTTATAAACACTGAAGTGCAGGTTGCCCCTTCAGATCACTCCATTTGTATCTTTGCAGTAAATACCCAGTAATGAAATTGCTGGGTCATAGGGTAGCTCTATTTTCAACGTTTTGATGTATCTCCATACTGTTTTCCCAAGTGGCTACACCAGCTTGCATTCCCACCAACAGTGTAAGAGGATTCCCCCTTTCTCCACATTCTTGCCAACACCTGTTGTTTCCTGAATTGTTAATTTTATCCTATCTGATTGGTAAGGTGTTATCTCATTGTGGTTTTGATTTGTATTTCCCTGATGCCAACCAATGTTGAGAATTTTTTCATGCCATTTGGATGTCTTCTTTGTAGAAATGTCTGTTCATGTCTTCTGCCCATTTATTGACTGGATTATTTGTTCCTTGGGTGTTGAGTTTAATAAGTTCCTTATAGACCTTGGATACCAGCCCTTTATCTATAATGTCACTTACAAATATCTTTGCCCATTCTGTGGGTTGCCACTTAGTTTTGTTGACTGCTTCCATGCTGTGCAAAAGCTTTTTATCTTGATGAAGTCCCAAATGTTCATTTTTGCTTTTGTTTCTCTTGCCTTCAGAGACATGCCTTAAAAGAGGTTATTGTGGCCAGTGTTGAAGAAGTTACTGCCTATGTTGTCCTCCAGTATTTTGATGGATTCCTGTCTTGCATGCAGGTCTTTCATCCATTTTGAGTTTATCATTATGTATGGGATAAGAGAATTGTCCAGGTTCATTCTTCTGCATGTGGGTGTCCAATTTCCCAGCCCCATTTATTGAAGAGAATCTCTTTTTTCTGTTGGATAGTCTTTTCTGATTTGCTGAAGATTAGTTAACCATAGAGTGGAAGGTCCATTTCTGGGGACTCTATTCTGTTCCACTTACCTATGTGTCTATTTTTGTGTCAATACCATGTTGTCCTGATGATCACAGCTTTGTAATATAGCTTGAAGTCAGGCATTGAAGTGATTACCCCAACTTTGGTTTTCTTTTTCAACAGTCCCCTGGTGATTCAGGATCTCTTCTTGTTCCATTCAAATTTTAAGATTTTTAAGAAATTTCTTTTCAGCATAACAGTATTCATTGTTTTTGCACCACACCCAGTGCTCCATGCAATACGTGCCCTCCTTAGTGCCCTCCTTAATACCCACCACCTGGCTCCCCCAACCTCCCTCCCCCTGCCCCTTCAAAACCCTCAGGTTGTTTTACCTCAGGAATGGCATTAAAAGTATAGATTGCTCTAGGAAGTATAGACATTTTAACAATGTTTATTCTTAAACAAATTGGGGGACAGAGATGTATGCAGAAACTAACTGCAAAGGAAATGAAGTGTGTGTGTGTGTGTGTGTGTGTGTATTAAACTGAGATTATTTGAGAAATAGCAGATGCAGAAAGAAATTTTTAAGAATTCATTTGGTATACATATACATTGTGAAATTCTCCCTACAATCAGGCTGATTAACAAATCTATCACTTCACATAGGGATTCTTTGTGTGTGTGGTAAGAACAATTAGGATTTACCAAACAAATTTCAAGATTATAGTACTGTATTGTTAAGAAAACTTAACTGAGCAAATTGTTTTTAAATAACTCTCTTTTTCTGAAGTT
Source organism: Mellivora capensis (assembly GCA_004024625.1). Lineage (NCBI taxonomy): Eukaryota > Metazoa > Chordata > Mammalia > Carnivora > Mustelidae > Mellivora > Mellivora capensis. The sequence goes on from PISX010034538.1 coordinate 13,510, forward strand.
CCTTTTTTCTTAAGTAATCCAAACACCCAGGTGGGTCTCAAAAAGAAAACCTGATCAAGAGTCACATGCTCCTCTGACTGAGCCAGCCAGGGGCTCTTTAACTAGGTAAAAAAAATTTTAATATTTATTTATTTTTATACTACTTTTTTTTTTTTAATTTATTTATTTATTTATTTATTTATTTATTTTATTTCTTTTCAGCGTAACAGAGTTCATAGTTTTACACCACACCCAGTGCTCCATGCAATGCGTGCCCTCCACAATACCCACCACCTGGCTCCCCCACCCTCCCACCCCCCGCCCCTTCAAAACCCTCAGGTTGTTTTTCAGAGTCTATAGTCTCTCATGGTTCATCTCCCCCCCAGTTTCCCTCAACTCCCT
>PISX010034539.1:0-13903 GCA_004024625.1 Mellivora capensis
TACACTGTTGGTGGGAATGCAAGTTGGTGCAGCCACTCTGGAGAACAGTGTGGAGATTCCTCAAGAAGTTAAAAATAGAGCTTCCCTATGACCTTGCAATTGCGCTACTGGGTATTTACCCCAAAGATACAGATGTGGTGAAAAGAAGGGCCATCTTTACCCCAATGTTTAGAGCAGCAATGGCCACGGTCGCCAAACTTTGGAGAGAACCAAGATACCCTTCAACAGACGAATGGATAAGGAAGATGTGGTCCATATACACTATGGAGTACTATGCCTCCGTCAGAAAGGATGAATACCCGACTTTTGAAGCAACATGGACGGGACTGGAAGAGAGTATGCTGAGTGAAATAAGTCAAGCAGAGAGAGTCAATTATCATATGGTTTCACTTATTTGCGGAGCATAACAAATAACAAGGAGGACATGGGGAGATGGAGAGGAGAAGGTAATTGAGGGAAATTGGGGGGGGAGATGAACCATGAGAGACAATGGACTCTGAAAAACAATGTGTGGGTTTTGAAGGGGCAGTGGGTGGGAGGTTGGGGGAGCCAGGTGGTGGATATTATGGAGGGCACGAATTGCATGGAGCAGTGGGTGTGGTTTAAATCTATGAATTCTGTTACGCTGAAAAAAATAAAAAAAATTAAATAAAACTGAAGTACAAAAAAAAAAAAAAAAAGAAAGTGAAGGGATGGAAAAATATCTTTCATGACAATGGGCCTCAAAAGAAGGCCGGGGTAGTGACTCTCAGATAAATTAGATTTTAAACTAAAGACTGTAGTCAGAGATATAGAAGGACACTACAACATTCTTTTTTTTTTTTTTTTTGAAAGGCAGACTGTCACGTGCAGTGCCTCAGTTGGATGTGTCTGGAGTCTTGGAAGCTTGACTACCCTACGTTCTCCTGCAAATGGATCTTGAGAGCTTGTTTGGAGGTTCTAGCAGGGGAGCGCAGCTACTCGTATACCCTTGACCGAAGAATGGTGCTCTCCTCTATCGGGGAAGGTCGTCCTCTTCGACCGAGCACGCAGCTTCGGGAGGGACGCACATGGAGCGGTGAGTGAGGAAGGGGACACCCGCCTAGCCAGCCAGATCAACCGAATCAACCCTGGCGATCAATGGGGTGACAGATGTCGCAGCCAGATCGCCCTCACATCCGGACACTACAACATTCTTAAAGGGACTATACACCAAGAGGATCTAAAAATTGTAAATATCTATGCCCGCTATATGGGAGTAGCCAGTTACATAAGAAAACTCTTAATCAAGATAAAGAGCCATATTGATATCAATACATTAATAGTAGGAGATCTTAACATGCCTCTCTCAGTAATAGATCATCCATGCAGAAAATCAATAAAGAAACAAAAGCATTGAATGACACATTGGACCAGATGGACCTCATAGATATATACAGAACATTCCACCCTAAAACAACAGAATACTCATTCTTCTCAAGTGTACATGGAACCCTTTCCAGAATAGACGACATACTGGGTCACAAATCAGGACTTAACTGATACCAAAAGATTGAGATTATTCCCTGCATATTCTCAGATCACAATGCTTTAAAACTGGAGCCCCACCGCAAGGAAAAGTTTGGAAGGAACTCAAACACCTGGAAGCTAAAGAAGGCTTTATCCATGAGAGACTATGGTCTCTGAAAAACAACCTGAGGGGTTTTGATGGGGCTGGGAGTGGGAGGTTAGGGGAGCCTACTTGTGGGTATTAGGGAGGGCATGTATTGCATGGAGCACTGGGTGTGGTGCTAAAATAATGAATACAGTTATGATGAAAAAAATAAAAAAAATCAAAATTAAAAAAAAAGAATGCTTGTATCAACCAGGAGATCAAAGAAGAACTTGAACAATTCATGGAAACCAATGAGAATGAAGACAATTTGGTCCAAAACCCATGGGATACAGCAAAGGCGGTCCTAAGGGGGAAATACATTGCCATCCATGCCTCCCTCAAAAAAATTGAAAAATCCAGAATACACCAGCTGTCTCTATACCTAAAGAACTGGAGAATCAAGAACAAATTAAATCAACTCCACAAACAAGATGGGAAATAATTAAGATTAGAGCATAGATCAATGAGGTAGAAACTAGAGATACATTAGAACTTATCAATGAAAGTAGAAGCTTGTTTTTTGAAAGAATCAATAAGATCGACAAACCATTGGCCACACTAATCCAAAAGAAAAGAGAAAGCTTAAATCAGTAAAATTATGAATGAAAAGGGAGAGATGGCAACTCTAGGTAGAAACAATCATCAGAAGTTATTATCAACAGTTATATGCCAATATATTAAGCAACCTAGATGAAATGGATGCCTTCCTGGAAAAATATAAACTCCCAAATTTGAACCAGGAAGAAATTGACAACCTGAACAGACTGATATCTAGTAACGAGATTGAAATAGTGATCAAAAATATACCAAAAAACCTGAGCCCAGGACCTGACGAATTCCCTCGGGAATTCTGCGAAACTTTCAAAGAAGAAATAACACGTCTTCTCCTGAAGATGTTTCAAAAAATTGAAGCAGAAGGAAAACTTCCAGACTCTTTTTATGAAGCCAGCATTACCCTGATCCCCAAACCAGGCAAATACCACACCATAAAGAAGAATTTCAGACCAGTATTACTGATGAATATGGATGCTAAGATTCTCAATAAGATCCTAGCAAACAGGATCCAACAGCACATTAAAAAGATTATCCACCATGATCCAGGTGGGATTCATCCCTGGCTTACAAGGGTGGTTAAACATTTGCAAGTCAATCAGTGTGATAGAAAAAATCAATAAGAGAAGAGAGAAGAACCACATGGTCCTCTCAATTGATGCAGAAAAAGCATTTGACAAAATCCAGCATCTGTTCCTGATTAAAACACTTCAAAATATAGAGATAGAGGGAACATTTATGAAATTCATAAAAATCTATGTATGAAAGACCCACAGCCAACATCATCCTCAATGGGAAGAAGCTCACAGCCTTCCCGTTGAGATCAGGAACACGACAAGGATGCCCACTCTCACCACTCTTGTTCAACATAGTATTAGAAGTCCTAGCAACAGCAATCAGACAACAAAGAGAAAGAAAAGGTATCCAAACTGGCAAGGAAGAAGTCAAACTCTCTCCCTCTGCTGATGACATGATACTTTATATGGAAAACCCAAAAGACACCACCCCCAAACTACTAGAACTCATACAGCAATTCAGTAACGTGGCAGGATACAAAGTCAATGTACAGAAATCAGTGGCTTTCTTATACACTAACAATGAAAATACAGAAACGGAAATTAGAGAATCGATTCCATTTACTATAGCATCAAGAACCATAAGATACTTGGGAATAAACCAAACCAAAGAGGTAAAGTATCTGTACTCGAGGAACTACAGAACACTCATGAAAGAAATTGAAGAAGACACAAAAAGATGGAAGACCATTCCATGCTCTTGGATCTGAAGAATAAACATTGTTAAAATGTCTATACTATCTAGAACAATCTATACTTTTAATGCCATTCCCATCAAAATTCCACCGGTATTTTTCAAGAAGCTGGAGGAAATAATCCTAAAATTTGTATGGAATCAGGAGAGAGACCTCGAATTGCTAAGGAAATGTTGAAAAAGAGAAACAAAACTGGTGGCATCACGTCACCTGATTTCAAGCTTTACTACAACGGTGTGATCATCAAGACAGCATGGTACTGGCATCAAAACAGATGCATAGACCATTGGAACAAAGTAGAGAGCCCAGATATGGACCCTCAACTCTTTGGTCAAATAATCTACGACAAAGCAGGAAAAAATATACAGTGGAAAAAAGACAGTCTCTTCAATAAGTGGTGCTGGAAAAATTGGACAGGTATATGTAGAAGAATGAAACTCGACCATTCTCTTACACCGTACACAAAGATACACTTGAAATGGATAAAGGACCTCAACGTGAGACAGGAATCCATCAGAATCCTAGAGGAGAACATTTTTCTTTCCTCAGTTTGCATCTATGACTTGGTCAAATATACCTTCTTGTTCTCTCTCTTTCCACCTCCTTGGGGATCCCAGTAATTCTGACTTAGAGCATTTCATGGCATTGTTCTCTCTAAGTCTAATTTCATGTACCACTAACTGCATTCCCCTTTCTTGTTCAGTTACATTTTTTTTTTGTCTCAGCTTATCTTCTAGGCCATTAAATGTTTTTCTGCCTCATTTATGCTGGCTGTCAGATAATCCAGTTTAGACTGCTTTTAATTCATGACAACTTTTAAATTCAGCCTGATTGATCTCATTTCTGTCCTTGGTGATTCTATATTGTCACCAGTGCTTTTTTTTCAAGCCTAGCTATTGAATTCATGATTGCTATACTGAAGTCTGTGTATATATCCATATATGTTGCTTATATCCAAATCCATTAGTTCTATGGCAGAGTAATTGCCTCTGGCTCTTTTCTTTCACTTTACTTATTTTTAATTTTTTATTAGCACTAATGTATTTTTAGCCCCAGGGGTACGGGTCTGTGATTCACCAGGTTTACACACTTCACAGCACTCACCATAGCACATATCCTCCCCAGTGTCCATAACCCAAACACCCTCTCCTGACCTCCCTCCCCCTGGCAACCCTCCATTTATATTTTGTGAGATTAAGAGCTTCTTATGGCTTGTCTCCCTCACGATTCCTTCTTGTTTCATTTATTGCTTTCATACCCCCCAAAACCCCCACGTTTCCTCTCAACTTTGTCGTATCATGGAGATCATATGATAATTGTCTATTTCTGATTGATTTATTTCGCTAAGCGTAATACTCTCTTGTTCAATCCATGTTTCAAATTGCAAGATTTCATTTCTTTTTAGGGTTGCATAGTATTCCATTGTATACATAGATAGATAACACATTCTCTTTTTCCATTCTTCTGTTGACGGACATCTAGGTTCGTTCCATAATTTGGCTATTGTCGACATTGCTGCTATAAACCTTGGGGTGCTCATGTCCCTTTCGATCACTATATTGGTATCTATAAGTTAAATACCCAGTAGTGTGATTGATGGGTCGTACGGTAGCTCCATTTTGAACATTTTGAGGAACCTCCATGTTGTTTTCCAAAGTGGTTGCACCAACTTGCATTCCCAAAAACAGTGTAGGAGGGTTCCCCCTGTCTGCATCCATGCCAGCATCTTTCATTTCCTTACTTGTTAATTTTAGCCATTCTGACTGGCGTGAGGTGTGATCCCTTTGTGGTTTTGATTTGTATTTCCCTGATACCGAGTGATGTGGAGCACTTTTACATGTGTCTGTTGGCCATCTGGATGTCTTCTTTGCAGAAATGTCTGTTCATGTCCTCTACACATTTGTTTTTTTTTTTAATGACAATAGAGAAGTACTAAACCAATTTATTGAAGCATAAATAATTGTATACCTTCACTTTTTAATGTTTTTTAAATTTCTTTTCACTGTAACAGAATTCATAGTTTTTGTACCTCACCCACTGCTCCATGAAGTGCCTCTCCTCCATAATACCCACCACCTGGCTCCCCCAACCTCCCACCCTCTTCCCCTTAAAACCCTCAGGTTGCTTTTCACAGAGTCCATAGTCTCTCATGGTTCATCACTCCTTCCAATTTCCCTCCACTCCCTTCTCCTCTCCATCTCCCCATATCCTCCGTGTTATTTATTATACTCTGCAAATAAGTGAAACCATATGATAATTGACTCTCTCAGCTTGATTTATTTCACTCAGCATTTTCTCTTCCAGTCACGCCCATGTTGCTTCAAAAGTTGGGTATTCATCCTTTCTGATAGAGGCATAATACTCCATAGTGTATATGGACCACATCTTTATCCATTAGTCCGTTGAAAGACATCTTTGTTCTTTCCTCAGTTTGGTGACCATGGCCATTGCTGCTATAAACAATGAGGTACAAATGGCCCTTCTTTACACCACATCTGTATCTTTTGTGTAAATACCCAGAAGCGCAATTGCAGGGTCATAGGGAAGCTCTATTTTTAGCTTCTTGAGGAATCTCCACACTGTTCTCCAAAGTGGCTGCACCAATTTGCATTCCCAGCAACAGTGTAAGAGGTTTCCCCTTTCTCCACATCCTCTCCAACACACGTAGTTTCCTGTCTTGTTAATTTTGGCCATTCTAACTGGTGTGAGGTGGTATCTAACAATGAAAATACAGAAAGGGAAATTAAAGAATTGATCCCACTTACTATAGCAACAAGAGCCATAAGTTACCTGGGAATAAACCTAACCAAAGAGGTAATGGATCTGTACTCGAGGAACTACAGAACACTCATGAAAGAAAGTGAAGAAGACACAAAAATATGGAATAGCATTCCATGCTCTTTGATCAGAAGAATAAACATTGTTAAAATATCTATACTACCTAGAGCAATCTATACTTTTAATGCCATTATGATAAAAATTCCACCAGTATTTTTCAAATACCTGGAGCAAATAATCCTAAAATTTGTATGGAATCAGAAGAGACTCTGAATCGCTGAGGAAATGTTGAAAAACAAAAATAAAACTGGTGGCATCTCATTACCTGATTTCAAGCTTTACTACAAAGCTGTGATCACCAAGACAGCATGGTACTGGCATCAAAACAGACACATAGACCAGGGGAACAGAGTAGAAAGCCCATATATGGACCATCAACTCTATGATCAAATAATCTTCGACAAAGCAGGAAAAAATATACAGTGGAAAAAAGACAGTCTCTTCAATTAGTGGTGCTGGGGAAATTGGACATCTATATGTAGAAGAAGTAAACTCAACCATTCTCTTACACCATACACAAAGATAAACTCGAAATAGATAAAAGACCTCAATGTGAGACAGGAATCCATCAGAATCCTAGAGGAGAACATAGGCAGTAACCTCTTTGATATCAGCCACAGCAACTTCTTTAAAGATATGTCTCCAAAGGAAAGGGAAAAAAAAAGCGAAAATGAACTTTTGGGACTTCATCAAGATCAAAAGCTTCTGCACAGCAAAGGACACAGTCAAGAAAACAAAGAGGGAACCCACAGAATGGGAGAAGATATTTGCAAATGACAGTACAGACAAAAGGTTGATATTCAGGATCTATAAAGAACTTCTCATACTCAACACATATAAAACAGATAATCATGTCAAGAAATGGGCAGAAGACATGAACAGACACTTCTCCAATGAAGACATTCAAATGGCTATGAGGCACATGAAAAAATGTTCATCATCATTAGCCATCAGTGAGATTCAAATTAAAAACACATTGAGATACCACCTCACACCAGTTAGAATGGCCAAAATTAGCAAGACAGGACACATCGTGTGTTGGAGAAGATGTGGAGAAAGGGGAACCCTCTTACACTGTTGGTGGGAATGCAAGTTGTTGCAGCCACTTTGGAGAACAGTGTAGAGATTCCTCAAGAATATAAAAATAGAGCTTCCCTATGATCCTGCAATTGCATTACTGGGTATTTACCCCAAAGATACAGATGTAGTTAAAAGAAGGGCCAACTGTACCCCAATGTTTATAGCAGCAATGGCCGTGGTCGCCAAACTGTGGAAATAACCAAGATGCCCTTCCACGGACGAATGGATAAGGAAGATGTGGTCCATATACACTATGGAGTATTATGCCTCCATCAGAAAGGATGAATACCCAACTTTTGTAGCAACATGGATAGTACTGAAAGAGATAATGCTGAGTGAAATAAGTCAAGGAGAGAGAGTCAATTATCATATGGTTTCACTTGTTTACAGAGCATAACAAATAACACGGAGGACATGGGGAGATGGAGAGGAGAAGAGAGTGGAGGGAAATTGGATGGGGAGATGAACCATGAGAGACTATGGACTCTGAAAACAACGTGAGGGTTTTGAATGGGTGGGGGGTGGGAAGTTGGGGGAGCTAGGTGGTGGGTATTATGGAGGGCACAGATTGTATTGAGTGCTGGATGTGGTGTAAAAACTCTGAATTCTGTTACACTGGAAAGAAATAAAATAAATAAATAAATAAATCTAAAAATTAAAAAAAAAAGAGAACAAATGATGTACCATTATTGAATGACTGAACATAATATTTGAAAGTCCTCGTTTCCATGATCTGTTCAAATCTTTGTTTAGATGATCTGTCTATTTCTGTGAGTGGGGTGTCAAATATTGGTACTATTATTGTACTATTATCAATGTGTTTCTGCATTTTGATATTATTTATGTACTTGACTGCTCTAAAATTAGGGCAATAAATGTCTACAATTTTTAGAACTTCTCATTGGCTAAATACTTTTGTTATGATATATTGCCCTTCTTCACCTCTTATTACTGTCATTGCATTAAATACTATTTTCTGATGTAAGGATGGCTACCCCAGCTTTCTTTGATGTCCACTGGCATAATCAATGATTCTCCATCCCCTTACTTTCAAACTGAAGGCGTCTTTATTCCTAAAATTAGTCCCTTGTAAGCAGGAAATGATGGGGCTTATCCACTAAGATCTGGAACATGACAGGGATGTCCACTCTCACCAGTGTTCTTCAATGCAGTACTGGAAGTCTAGCCTTAGCAATCAGACAACAAAAAGAAATCAAAGGCATCCAAACTGGGAAAGTAGAAGTCAAACTTTCATGCTTCACAAATAACATGAAACTCAATATAGAAATCCCAAAAACTTCTGGAAAAAAAATTGCTAGAACTTATAAAGCAATTCAGCAAAGTGACAGGATATACAATCAATGAACAGAAGTCAACTGTATTTCTATACACTAACAATGAGGCAGAAGAGGGAAATCAAGCAATTGATCCCCTTGACAATTGTACAAAAAAAAAATACCTAGGAATAAACCTAAACAAAGAGGTAAAGGAGCTGTACTCTAGAAACTATAGAACACATATTAAATAAATTGAGAAAGACATAAAGAAATGGAAAAAAATTCCATGTTTTTCCATTCTTGATAAAGCAGGAAAAAATATCCAATGGAAAAAGACAGTCCCTTCAATAAATGGTTTTGGGAAAGTTTGACAGCAACATGCAGAAGAATGAAACTGGACCATTCTCTTACACCATAAACAAAGATGAACTCAAAATGGATGAAAAATCAAAATGTGAGTCAAGAATTCATCAAAATCCTAGAGAAGAATGCTGGCAACATCCTGCTTGACCTTAGCCACAGGGACTTCTCGCCAGACACATTTCCAAAAGCAAGACAAACAAAAGGAACAATGAACCATTGGGACTTCATCAAAATAAAAATTTTCTGCCTATAAAAAGAAACTGTCAACAAACCTAAAGGCAACCTACGGAGTGAGAAGAGGCTATTTGAACATGTCTTATCAGATAAAGGGTCAGTATCCGAGATCTATAAAGAACTTATCAAGCTCAACACCTCAAAATACCTAAATAATCCACGCAGAATAGGTAGAATACACAAATAGATATTTCTATGCAAAAGACAGGCAAATGACTAACAGACACAAGAAAAACTGTTCAATATAACTTGGCATCAAGGGAAAAGAAAACAAAACCACGATGAGGTATCACCTCACCCTAGTCAAAATGGCTAAAATTATTGAGTCAGGAAACATTGGTTGGCAAGGATGCAATGAACGTGTAAACCTCTTGCACTGTTCCTGGGAAGGCAAGCTGGAACAGCTACTTTGGAAAACAGTATGGAATTTCCTCAAGACGTTAAAAATAGACCTACCCTAAAACCCAGCAATTCCACTACTAGGTATTTACCCCATAGTACAGATGTAGTGAAAAGAAGAGGCACATGCACCCTAATGTTCACAGTATCAATGTATACAATAGCCAAACTGTGACAGGAGCTCAGATAGCCTTCAACAGAGGAATGGATGAAGAAGATGCGGTTCATATATACAACAGAATATTTCTCAGTCTCCAGAAAGGATGAATACCTAACATTTGCATCAACATGAATGGAACTGGAGGGTGTTATTCTAAGTGAAATGAGTCAGGCAGAGAAAGAAAACTGTAACACTGTTTCACTCATATGTATAATATAAGGAATAGTGCAGAGGACAATAAGGGAAGGGAGGGAAAACTGAATGGGAAGAAATCAGAGAGTGAGAAAATCCATAAGAGACTCTGGACACAGAGTAACATGTTGAGGGTTCAGAAAGGAGGGAGATGGGGAGATGGGGTAAGAGGGTGATAGATATTAAGGAGGGCACATGATCTAATGGGCACTGGGGGTTAATGCAACTAGTTAATCGTTGAACACTACATCAAAAACTAATCATGTCAAAAAAACTAATGATGTACTGTATGTTAGATAATTGACCTTAATAAAAGAAGGATTAATACCTAAAATCCACAAAGAACGTACCAAACTCAACACCCCAAAATCAATTAATCCAGTCAAGAAATGAGGAGAACACAAGAGCAAACATTTCTCCAAAGAAGACATCCAGATGGCCAACAGACACATGAAAAAGTGCTCCACATCACTCGGCATCAGAGAAATATAAACCAAAACCACAGTGAGATACCACCTCACACCAGTCAGAATGGCTAAAATTAACAAGTCAGGAAATGACAGATGCTGGCGAGGATGTGGAGAAAGGGGAACCCTCCTACACTGTTGGTGGGAATGCAACCTGGTGCAACCACTCTAGAAAACAGCATGGAGGTTCCTCAAAAAGTTGAAAATAGAGCTACCCTATGACCCAGCAATCGCACTACAGGGTATTGACCCTAAAGATACAAATGTAGTGATCCGAAGGGGCACGTGCACCCGGATTTTCATAGTCACAATGTCTGCAATAGCCAAACTATAGAAAAAACCTAGATGACCATCAACAGGTGAATGGATAAATAAGATGTGGTATATATATATATATATATATATATATATATATATATATATGCAATAGAATATTATTCAGCCATCAAAATAAGTTACATCTTGCCATTGGTGATGACACGGATGGAACTAGAGGGTTTTACGCTGAGCAAAATATGGTTCCTCTCTCTCCCAATCATATCTTCTTTTACTTTTTCCTTCCCTACCTCCCAAACACCCCACTTTTCCTCTCAACTTCCTCATATCAGGGAGATCTTTTGATAACTCTCTTTCTCTGATTGACTTATTTTGCTCAGCGTAATACCCTCTAGTTCCATCTGTGTCATCACCAATGGCAAGATTTAACTTATTTTGATGGCTGAATAGTATTCTCTCTGAAAAACAACATGACGGTTTTGAAGGGGCGGAGGGTGGGAGGTTGGGGGAGCCAGGTGGTGGGTATTATGGAGGGCACGCATTGCATGGAGCACTGGGTGTGTTGTAAAACTATGAATTCTGTTACGCTGAAAAGAAATTAAATTTAAAAAATCCAAGCAAAGAAAAAATTAAAATTAAAAAAATTTAAGAAAAAAATATAAAACCGGATCTATAGCCATCTTATCCCTTTGAAGTCTATTCACCTAACTTAGAATTTATCCTCTTTCCACAAGCCTTTCAGGAATATGAACATAATCCCTACAATCTCTTACTAGACCTCTAATATCCTAATAGTTTCTGGGTCATTAACACCATTTCCTTCACGGTAGTATTTGAGTGTCATTAACTCCATGCCTGAATTAATGATCATCTCTGTGCTGCATAAGAGAAAAGTTACCCATTTTCTTTAAAGCAAGATCCTCCTCCCAGAAATAACAGGCCCCTGTGTGAGGTGGAATTTTCAGGACAAGGGAGGCACCCTCCAAGCATAGGAACTGTAACTGCAAAACACAAAGTAGGTGCCTTGTGTTAATGTCCATGCACTTGAGGACAAAGATACCACTTAAAGGTTTTGCAGACATTAGGTTTTGATAAAGCATATCAGAAGAGACCATCAGGATCAAAGGTCTCCAGATGCACCCATGCTGTGCAGGTATTTTTTCATTTGGAAAGCTGTAGCTACAAGATCTGGATCCCAAAGATATATTTTTGAAAAATACTTTAAATAAAATAGATTGTGATTCACTCGTTTGTTCAACATTTATTCTTATGCTCAGAAAGTGAGACCATCTATTGACCTGCTTCCAACACAGCTCATAGACCAAGGGCTCACTAGTCCCAGACCAACGTGCCTTGTGAGTTGAACAAGAGATACTCACAGGTAGTCCTGGAAGGCCCAGAGGAGGAGGAGTGAGTTGAACAAGAGATACTCACAGGTAGTCCTGGAAGGCCCAGAGGAGCCTCTGTCCCTGTCGATTTATAAGGACAGGCTCCCTCCCACACATGCAAATATCTCCTCTACACCTAGAGTAAAATTCATTCTCAGGCATGGGAGCTCACAGCTCTCTCTTCAGACAGGTGAGGTCTCTGGGGAAGGCAGAGCTGTGGTCTGGAGGAATATGAGTTTCTAGGCCCTTTTCTGTGTCTGGTGACAGCTCCCCAAGGAGATGGTCCATATATCAGACATGGGACCATTGGGAAGGTTGTGAGTGTCGTGAGTGACTGGGCCTTGGGCCCAGGTGTGCTGTCCTAGGTGCTTCTTTAGGAGTCAGGCCCATGACCAGTGAGGGGTTCACAGACCCTGCACCTCACCATCACCGTCTCTGGATTCTCAATCGCATGCAGTAATTTATTGTGGAACTGAATCCACCAACCCCAAGTGACTGGGGGCAATGAAATGGTTTATAAATCATAGGTAACGCACACATGACAGCCCATCCATCAAGAGCCACATGTCCATCTCCAGAGTCACATCCAACAACCACTTCTTGCAACTGATTGATCTCAGTGCCACCAAGGTCCTGGTCATGTATTGCTGTGTAGAGACATAGTGAGGGGTTGTTAGTGTGAGCCCAGACCTAAACCTCCCTGCAGGGACACAGGAGATGCTGGGCTGCAGGAACAGTCAGGACAACACGGGGTGCTCAAGTCACCAGGGGGAGCTCAGGTCACTAAGGGGGCACTCAGGACCTCAAGGGGGACGCTCAGGCCCACCAAATACAGGGTAGGTCTAGCTACAGGTGAAGAAGGTGAATTGTTTTCCTTCTCAGATAGAAAAATATGTTCTGAGCTTGGGGGTATGGATTTTTATAGTTTCTAATATTTTATTAGTATTATATGTTATAATCATTATGTTTCATGTTGAAATAATTTTTACACTAAAATATATTTTATATGATTTCTGGAAATAAAAGACGAAAAATATATATTCTGAAGATATAATAATGTGCAACTATTTCTTCTTATCCTTCCAGATTTTATGAGTATTTAGATATTTCAAACTACACAGCTATTGGATTTTAAATGCATAGTTAAAAATCTATAGGGTAAACAAATATTTTCATAAAGTAACACATAAAATATTGTAATAAAATGTTGTAATATTGTACAATATTGTACAATATTGTAATATTGTACAATGTACAGAAATCAGTGGCTTTCTTATACACTAACAATGAAAGTAGAGAAAGGGAAATTAGAGAATCAATTCCATTTACTATAGCACCAAGAACCATAAGATACCTGGGAATAAACCTAACCAAAGAGGTAAAGGATCTGTACTCGAGGAACTACAGAACACTCATGAAAGAAATCGAAGAAGACGTAAAAAGATGGAAGACCACTCCATGTTCTTGGATCAGAAGAATAAACAATCTTAAAATGTCTATACTACCTAGAGCAATCTATACTTTTAAAGCCATTCCCATCAAAATTCCACTGGTATTTTTCAAAGGGCTGGAGCAAATAATCCTAAAATTTGTATGGAATCAGAAGAGACCCCAAATCGCTAAAGAAATGTTGAAAAACAAAAATAAAACTGGTGGCATCTCATTACCTGATTTCAAGCTTTACTACAAAGCTGTGATCACCAAGACAGCATGGTACTGGCATCAAAACAGACACATAGACCAATGGAACAGAGTAGAGAGCCCAGATATGGAC
>PISX010034540.1:0-13876 GCA_004024625.1 Mellivora capensis
GTAGAAAGCTCCCAATGTTTTCCTTTTCTTCCATATTCTTTCAAATTATAAAATTCTTTACCATCTGATGACAAGATCATTGAAGCATATATTTTCTTCTCATTTTTGTGCTGTGAATTTTTACCATGTATACCCTTTACCCATCTGAAGTTATTTTGGCACATGGTAGGAAGTTTGGATCATGGTTGGCTTTTTTTTTCCCTTAGCAGCTAACCTCTGGCATCATTTGTTGAGTAATTCCTTTCCTTTCCCTTGACATGTGTCTGTGGATTCTTTAGTACCTTTTAGCAATGTAGAGTAGGCGAGAGACAGATTTGTATCCAAGTCCATTTTTTTCAAAAATATTTATTTATTTGAGAGGGAGAGCTGGGGGAGGGGCAGAAGAAGAGGGAATAGGGAATCTCAAGCATACTCCCTGCTGAGCCTGTAGCTGGGTGCAGGGCTCCATCTTACAACCCATGAGATCAGGACCTGAGCAGAAACCAAGAGTGGGACACTTAACTGAATGAGCCACCCAGGTGCCCCCCTTTTTTTCTTCTCTTCTCTTCTCTTTTTCTTCCCTCCCTCCCTCCTTCCTCCTTTCCTTTCTTTCTTTCTTTTTTTTTTTTTAACATTTTGGTTCCAGATCAACAAGACAGCATGGTTTTCTGCAAAATGCCCTGGGCTTAATGGTCCGATATTAATGAAAACATTTTAGGTTGGAAGAGACCACGGAATGCAGTGGTTCTCCAAACTTGAGTATGCATAGGGGATCACCTGAAGTGCTCATTGGACCACAGATTGCTGGGCCCCTCTGCAAAGGCCAGGATTCCAGGGTCTGGGGTGATCTGAGAATTTGCATTTCCAGCAGGTTCCCATGGGAGGCTGCTGCTGCCAGTGGAAGCACTGCACTTTGAGAACCACGGTTCTAATCCAACTTTGTCATTTCACAGATGTGTGGGTCAACTGAGGCAGAACCCCAGCTGGGTTCCAAAGTTGGTTTTAACCCTTATCAGCTGTTATGCAATCTCATTTAGCTTCTCTGTGCCTCAGTTTTCTCATCTACAAAGTTAGAGTAACAGCCCCTGTCCTGCCTACCCCCATGGAGTTGTTTATAGATTTTGGATACTATCCCTTTGTCTGATAATGTTATTTGCCAATATCTTTTCCCATTCTGTCAGTTGTTTTTTGGTTTTGTTGACTGTTTCCTTTGCTGTGCAAAAGCTTTTGATCTTGATGAAGACCCAGTGGTTCATTTTTGCCCTTGCTTCCCTTGCCTTTGGCAATGTTTCTAGGAAGAAGTTGGTGCAGCTGAGGTCGAAGAGGTTGCTGCCTGTGTTCTCCTCAAGGAATTTGATGGATTCTTGTCTCACATTGAGGTCTTTCATCTATTTTGAGTCAATTTTTGTGTGTGGTGTGAGGAAATGGTACCGTTTCATTTTTCTGCATGTGACTGTCCGGTTTTCCCAACACCATTTGTTGAAGAGACTGTCTTTTTTCCATTGGATATTCTTCCCTGCTTTCTTGAAGGTTAGTGACTATACAGGGTTCATTTCTGGATTCTCTATTCTGTTCCATTGATCTATGGGTCTGTTTTTGTGCCAGTACCATACTGTCTTGATGACTACAGTTTTGTAGTATAGTTTGAAGTTTGGAATTGTGATGCTACCAGCTTTTGTTTTCTTTTTTAAGATTCCTCAGGCTATTTGGGGTCTTTTCTGATTCCATACAAATTTTAGGATTATTTGTTCCAGTTCTGTGAAAAAGGTTGGTGATATTTTGATAGGAATTGCATTAAATGTGTAGATTGCTTTAGGTAGCATAGACATTTTCACAGTTTGTTCTTCCAATCCAGGAGCATGGAATGTTTTCCATTTCTTTGTGTCTTAATTTCTTTCATGAGTATTCTATAGTTGTCCGAGTACAGATCCTTTTCCTCTTTGGTTAGATTTATTCTTATATATCTTATGGTTTGGGGTGCAATGTAAATGGGATTGACTCCTTAATTTCTCTTTCTTCTGTCTTGTTGGTGGTGTAAAGAAATGCAACTGATTTCTGTGCACTGATTTTATATCCTGACATTTTACTGAATTCCTGTATGAGTTCTAGCAGTTTTGGAGTAGAGTCTTTTGGGTTTTCCACATAAAGTATCATATCATCTGCAAAGAGTGATAGTTTGACTTCTTCTTTGCTGATTTGGATGCCTTTTATTTCTTTTTGTTGTCTGATTGCTGAGGCTAGGACTTCTCTTACTATGTTGAACAGCAGTGGTGATAGTGGACATCCCTGCCGCGTTCCTGACCTTAGAGGAAAAGGTCTTAGTTTTTCCCCATTGAGAATGATATTCACTGTGGGTTTTTCATAGATGGCTTTTATGATATTGAGGTATATACTCTATCCCTACACTGTGGAGAGTTTTAATCAAGAAAGGATGCTGTACTTTGTCAAATGCTTTTTAGCATCTATTGGGAGCATTATATGGTTCTTGTTCTTTCTTTTATTAATGTATTGTATCACATTGATGGATTTGCAGATGTTGAACCAACCTTGCAGCCCAAGAATAAATCCCACTTGGTCATGGTGAATAATCCTTTTAATGTACTGTTGGATCCTATTGGCTAGTATTTTGGTGAGAATTTTTGCATCCATATTCATCAGTGATATTGGTCTGTAATTCTCCTTTTTGGTGGGGTCTTTGTATGGTGTTGGGATCAAGGTAATGCTGATGAGTTTTCTTCTTCATGTAGAAAATTTCCCACTGTTTTCCTTTTCTATTTCTTCCTTGTTCTTTAAATTTACAAAATTTTTTACATCTGATAAGACCAATCAGGTATATATAGATCTTCCTGGACTCACAATGGGTTTTTGTCCCCATAAGCCCATCATAAGTGGCAAACAGTGTCAGCCCCAAGTATATGTAATACACCTAACCTACCAAACATTCTAGGTTAGTCTAGCCTACCTTAAATCATAAGTCAAACTATCATCAGGGAGCCATCTGTAGTTTCCTTTCATTTTTTGGTATGGACTTTTACTATCTATACCCTTATCTATCTGGAGTTATATTGGCACATGATATGAAGTTCAGATCTGGGTTTTTTTTTTTTTCTCCAAACAGTTTATCTCTGGCATCAATTGTTGAGTAATCCCTTTTCTCTCCCTTCATGTGCACTTTGCATTTGTTAAAACTCCTATGAAGGCAGGGTGCCTGGGTGGTTCAGTCGTTAAGCATCTGCCTTCAACTCAGGTCATGATCCCAGAGTCCTGGGATCGAGACCCACATCAGGCTCGCTGCTCAGCGGGAAGCCTACTTCTCCCTCTCCCACTCCCCGTGCTTGTATTCCCTTTCCCGCTGTGTCTCTGTCAAAAAAATAAATAAAATCTTAAAAAAGAAAAAGGTTAAAAACAAACAAACAAACTTCTAGGAAGGTGGAATAAATGGAAGGGAGAGTTTAGTCCAAGCCCATTCTTTTTCAAATGGAGGCAGTGAGGCCCAGAATAGCTAATGGTTTTCCTAAGGTCCTGTTAGTTAATAGAGAAGTCACAACTAAAACCAAGATCTCTGGCTTCTTACCTGAATTTGAGGTAAGTCTGCTTCTTGTCATTTCCAGCTCCAGAGATATTTGACAACAGAAGTTTTACTAATTAGCCACAAAGAAAATGAACATGACCTAGGGTGTCTGAAAGGTTTAGACCAGCCGCCTCAACTATCCCAGATAAATCAGTAAATATTTACTGCCCACGTGTGTTCAGTGACTTGTATGGGACATTGCTGGGGACAGAGAAGTAGGTCACTATCTCCGGTGACAAGAACTCAAGTCTAATTGGGAGAAAGACTGCATGTGAATATTTCCATCTTTACATTATCATTTACTGACTCACTCAACTGCAGCAGAGTGAGTCAAGAAGACCTGCAGTGTGTGGGCTTTTCTCAGGAAAGGTTTCCTAGAGGAGGGGAGGGCCTGGAATTAAAAAGATGGCACATCCCTTACCTCAGTAGGGCAGTAAAGGCAATAAATTGTCTCCACAAGGCCCGTGTTAAAATTTACACAAAGCTGAAGATGGTCCTTGGCTCATAAAGCCTGACTCAAGGGATGGCGGTAGGAAAAAGATACTACCTCTGGCCAGGAATTATCCAAAGGGCTTATTGCTAGGGGTTGAGGAGAGAAAGAGATGAGTATGTGATGGAAGTCCTTTGGTGGGAAAGGTTCTTACTAGGACACCCCTATTTCCTATTGCATGCTATGATCAGAGTTGCCTCTACCTTTCCTTAGCAGAAACAACTACTCCTAGGTATGTATGTATGTGTGTGTGTATATATATATATATGTATATATATATGCAAAAGAGAGAACTCCTCATTTCACCTGCTGCTTCTTTCTGTCCATCCCTTTTTTCTTATTTTTACATTGAATATAATTATAGATCAAAGATGAAAAGTTTGGGACAAAGGTGATAATTCATAACTGAAATACATATTGACAAGTTATAAATAACACAATTTAAAATGTGGGGAGGGGGCACCTGGCCTGGCTCAGTCAGTAGAGCATGTGACTCTTGATCTTGGGGTTGTAAGTTTAAGCCCCACATTGAGCAAAAAGATGATTTAAAAAAAAGAAAATCCTATGAAAATGCGGAAGAGAGGGAAAGGAAAAATAGAATAAGCTCGTGGATTTATACATTGGCATATGGGAGTCCAAGGATTTTTTTTAATTGAGTTTACTCTTTAGAGCAGTTTTAGGTACACAGCAAAACTGAGCAGAAGGTTCCAAGATTTTTCATATACCCCCTACTGCCACAAGTGCACAGCCTCCCTGTCAACATCCTAGACCAGAGTGGTACATTTGTTTCAATCAATTAACCTCCACTAACAGATAATTATCACATAAAGTTAATAGGTTACAATAGGCTTTACTCTTGGTGTTGTACATTCTATAGATTTTGAGAAATGTATAATGACATGCATTCACCATAACATATCACATAGAATAAGTTCTGTGCCCTAAAAATCCCTTGTGCATTACATACTCATCTCTTTCTCTCCTCAACCCCCGGCAACCACTGATCTTTTTAGTCTGCATAGGTTTGCATTTTTTAGAATGTCATATAGTTGGGATTTTATAGTATATATATATACTTCCGAAATTGCCTTCTTTCACTTAATACTATGACTTAAAATTCTTCCATGTCTTTTTATGATTTGGTAGCTCATTAGTATTTCCCCCCATCTTCATTGACATATCATTGATATATAACATTATGCAAGTTTAAGGTATACAATGTGATGAGATATATATATATATATATATATATATATATATATATATATATTGGAATGATTACCATAATGAAATTAGTTAGTACGTCCATAGTTATCATTGTTGTTGTTGTTGTTATGAGAACATTTAAGATTTAGTCTCTTAACAACTTAGAAGGATACAATATAGTATTTAACTACAGTCACCATGCTGTACATTAGATCCCTGGAATCTGTTCAGCTTATAACTGGAAATTTATACCCTTTGACTAGCATCTCACCATTCCCCCCGCAGCCTCTGGCAACTACCATTCTACTCTCCATGTCTATGAGTTTGGTTTTTTTAGATTCCACATATAAGTGATATTGTGTAGCATTTGTCTGACTTACTTCAGTTAACATAATGGCCTCATGATCCATCCATGTTGTCCTTTCATGGCTGAATAATAGGCCATTTACATATATACATCTTCTTTATCCAATCATCCATCTATAGACATGTAGATTTTTTCTGTGTCTTGGCTACTGTGAATAATGCTGCAATGAACAGGGGAATCCAGATATCTCTTTGAGACCCTGATTTCATTTCCTTTGGCTATGTACCCAGAAGTGGGATTTCTGGATCATATGGGAGTTCTATTTTAATTTTTCAAGGAACTTCCATTGTTTTCCATAGTAGCTATGCCAATTTATGGTCTCACCAATAGTGCACAAGGGTTCTCTTTCTCCATATCTTCACCAACACTTGTTATCTCTTGACTTTTTAAAAAAAATCTCTATTTTTTTGATAACAGCCACCTGAACAGGTGTGAGGAGATATCTTAATGTGGTTTTGAGTTGTATTTTCCTGATAATTAAAGATGTTGAGCACCTTTTTCTGTACCTATTGGCCATTTGTATGTCTTTTTTTGGAAAATATCTATTCATGTACTTTACCCATTTTTAAATTGGATTATTCGTATTCTGAGGGTATTGAGTTTTATGAATTCTTTATATATTTTGGATATTAACCCCTTATAAGATATATGATTTACAAATATTTTCTCCCATTCCATAGGCTGCCTTTTCATTTTGTTGATTATTTCCTTGGCTGTACAGAAGCTTTTTTGTTTGATCTAGTCCCACTTGTCCATTTTTGTTTATGTTCCTTGTGCTTTTAGTGTCACATTAAAAAAATCTTTGTCAAGACCCATATCAAGGAGCTCATTATAAAGAAACTTTTCTTCTAGGAGTTCCATGGTTTCAGGTTTTACATTTAAGTCTTTAATTCCTTTAAGTTAATTTTTGTGAGTGGTATAAGATAGGGATCCAATTTCATTCTTTTGCACGTGGATAACCAGTTTCCCCAACACTATTTATTGAAGAGACCATTTTTTTCCCTTTCAGCATTTTTGGCTCCCTTGTCAAATATTAGTTGACCATATATACATGGGCTTATTTCTGGGCTCTCAATTCTGTTCTGTTGGTCTATGTGTCTGGTTTTATGACTTCCTTCGCTAACTGTGGGCTTAGTTTGGTCTCCTTTTTCTAGTTCTTTGAGGTGTAATGTAAGGACATTTGAGATCTTTCTCTTTTTTATTAATGTAGGCATTTTTCACTATAACTTTCTTCTTTAAACTGCTTTTGCTACATTGTATAAATTGTAGTATGTTGTGTTTCCATTTTATTTGCTCTTTGAGTTCTTCTTTGATGTATTACATGTTTAGGAGGACATTGTATAATTGTATAATTTCAGTCTTCTTGACTTTGTTAAGACTTGTTTGGTCTCGGGGCATCTGGGTGGCTCAGTGGGTTAAGTGGCTGCCTTCGGCTCAGGTCATGATCTCAGGGTCCTGGCATCAAGCCCTGCATCAGGCTCTCTGCTGAGAGAGAGTCTGCTCCCACCTCTCTCTCTCTCTGCCTGCCTTTCTGCCTACTTGTGATCTTCTTTCTGTCAAAAAACCCCAAAAAAACAAAAAAGACTTGTTTGGTCTGT
This sequence comes from Mellivora capensis, assembly GCA_004024625.1. NCBI lineage: Eukaryota > Metazoa > Chordata > Mammalia > Carnivora > Mustelidae > Mellivora > Mellivora capensis. The sequence continues at coordinate 7,212 of PISX010034540.1, forward strand.
TTGGAGTAACTATCACCACTAATAGCTGTATTTTTTTTTAACCTGCTTAGGTCTTGACTACCTACATATGGCCTTCCAATCTTATTTTTTTTTTGAATTGTTATCGTGGCCTATGAGGCTTCTACTCTCAGGGAGGGGCCCTGATGCTGTACACACTGTTGTAGACTTAATTACAAAATCTTGATCTTTGGATACTTTAGATCCAAAGATACTTTGGATGCTTTAGAAGGGAGGAAGCAAAAATGTTGCCTTGGAGTTACTAAAAGGTTGTCATTTTTCTTGACTAAATAAAATGTTTCTGATGGAAAAGTCTAGAGGCTTTGGTCTAAGGATTGTCTTTTATGCTTCATGGGCTTACTTAAACATTTCACTTTTTGGTTGCTACTACAAGCTTTGTAAGATCAGTCCCCCCAGTCAGGACACTTACTCCTTGAAACACTTTACTCATAACCCTGGGGGCCCCCAATATTTGCAACTTGGGTAATAGTAACATAGAGAGCAATTATACAGAACTCTCTGCACTTGCCCCATGTTAATGTGTTCCAGGTTTGGCAGCAATGAGCACCTTCCTATGAGGCAGAATCTTTCTGGGGGATTATCGTATCATGACGGTTAGGCCAGTAGTGTTTGGCCTCTTGCCCCAATGCCACGTTGACCCCTTCTTCCAATGGCCCAGAAACATAGTGCATGTCATATATCCTATTGTTGAAGCACGTAAGACCTGATGAAATTCAGTGTTTTAAAGATGCCCAAAACTTTCAACCAGGCAGAGTAAGGTCACCACCATGAAGGAAGTTGGACCACTGGAGAGCTGTCTTAGCCCTGGCTCCAACCTTAAAGTGGAGAACTCCGTGTAACCAAGGTTCTAGTCCTTTCCCCTCAGTAGCCCCTGCTTCACAAGGCTTTAGGCAAAAGTAGAACTGCAATCCCAAAGCCATAGAACATATTAACATAGAACAATTGTCTTTCTGCTAACTGGAAGTCTAAGTGATTAAATCAATATCACCTTGCCCTCATTTGTAGAGGCACACACCTCTAAATTTACTAGGCTGAAATTATGGAAACAGTCTAAGTGTCTAGACTGATGGATGGATAAAGAAAATGTGGTATGTGTACACACACACACACACACACACACACACTGGAATACTATTCAGCCAATAAAAAGAATGCAATCTTGCCATTTACAATGACATGGATGGAACTAGAGAGCATTATGCTAAGCAAATTAAGTGAGAGAAAAACAAATACCACACTATTTCACTCATATGTGCAATTTAAGAAACAAAACAAGCAAGCAAAGGGAAAAAAGAGAGAGGCAAACTGGTGGACTCTTAACTATAGAGAACAAACTGACAGTTACCAGAGGGGAGGTGGGTGGGGAGATGGGTGAAATAGGTGATGGGGATTAAGGAGGGCACTTAAAATGAGCACTGAGTAATGTATAGAATTGTTGAATCACTATAATGTATACCTAAAACTAATATTACACTGTATGTTAACTATACTGGAATTTGAATAAAAACTTTTAAAAAACAAGTTACTAGGGGGTGCCTGGGGGGCTCAGTCGTTAAGCAACTGCTTTCAGCTCAGGTCATGATCCCAGGGTCCTGGGTTTGAGCCCCACATGGGGCTCCCTGCTCAGCTGGAAGCCTGCTTCTCCCTCCCTCACTCCCCCTGCTTGTGTTCCCTCTCTTGCTGTGTGTGTGTCTCTCTCTATCAAAATAAGTAAAATCTCTAAAAAAATTTTAAAAATTAAAAAAAACACAAATTACTAGGCTGGACAGCCCCTACCTCCTAGGCAAACCACTCACCCCTAGCCACAGAGAGGAGGGGAGGCCAAAAGTGGGAATGGAAGAGGAAGTCAGGATGAGAGGAATGGTCAGCTGTGAGGGGAAGGGTCATGCAGGCAACCCAGGAAGTTTTGACTCCTCCCTTCCCATCATGCCACGCAGTTTTTTTCTTTTGTAGTATCGCCTCCATTACAAACTTCTAGGTGGAGGAGGAGAGCTGTAGACAGTTTTACCTTAATAGTCAGGTGGTTAATTGTCTGGATCTCTGAGGCAAAAACCACCCTGGATTTTTGTCTAGGTTCACTGGAAGTTCAGTTTTCTTCCAGTCGTTCCCTTTATTCTATATCCCAAACACCACCAAACATCAAGACCTCTCTTTGGATGCCCGGACAGTACCTCGCTCAATCATCTTAGGAGACCCAGCAATGTCTTCACCCTTCCACTGTGTCTGCCCCTATCACCTTGGGGCTGCGTTGCTTAAATAGAAATGGAGGCCTAAACATAACTGTGCCTTTTAAGTTCTGAGGGGTTTGGCTGAGAAAAATCAATGGCTGCTTGGTTGTGCTGGTGATGGCAGACTGTGACATTATACCACCATATGCTGGATTTTGCATTTGTTCTATAAAACATCTATTGTTCCTGACACTGTATCTTTGCCTTTTGGATGATGCTTGGTTTTTGATTGCATGGAATTTATTTCCTTTTTATTCAGATAGGAACATTTTATTTAGGTAAATGTCCTTTACCCAGGTAATTCTGGTAGGTCAGTTGTTATACCTCCCTTGTCTCCTTTCTCAATATGGACTTCTCTTTGGCTATTCTTACTGTCAGAGCTCTCCATTAAGAATTTTTTTCACACAGCTAACAACTCTGTTTTTAAATGAAGAGGTTATTTTTTTAATGCTCAGAGGCATGTTCTTACAACTATTCAGTTTCTTTGATCTTTGCTATATGAAAAACGAGTACAACAGAACCTGTTCCGTAGTCTAAATCAAATAAGATATTGACAACTGGGGGTTGTCAGAGAAGCAAAATGATCTTAAGAGATTGTTCAGGGCAGGGGAACCTGGCTGGCTCAGTTGGAAGAGCATGCAAAGTTTGATCTCGGGGTTGTGAGTTTGAGCCCCTTGTTGGATATAGAGATTACTAAAAAAATAAAATAAACTTTTAAAAGAGAGAGATTATGCAGGGCAGAAAGTGCCTGCACACAGGTGTGCCTAACCTAGCTGATGGCTTCTAGGTGACTGTGTTGGGGAGAAAGTGGTGTTAAAGAGAAGGCTTTTATGTGTATAAACACCTGGAGAGCAAAGAGATGAGTGGGAGAGAGAATGCAGAAGGGTTGAGTAGAGGGGGCAAGATGGTGGTCATACTCCCTGGGCCTGGCCCAGGGACTACATCTGAGTCCCACAGCAAGATGGGCTACTGGAACATGCCATTACCAAAAGGAAAGTTCCCATTGTGTTCAGGTAACAAAGTGTAACATGGACTGAAGAAGGGAAAGGAGTGACATTAGGTATTTAACGTGGCTTGCCTGTAATATTTGTAAAATTTGCAGGGGTCAGAAAAAGAGTTTGGTTGGGGATCCCCATACCCTATGGTATTTGAAAAATATTTCAAATGTTTGTCACCAAATACAGCATGTTTTATTTAATGATTTATCTCTTTCCATGACACATGTACCTTCATAATGACCTGAAAGGATTTAGAATTTCAGACTCCTCTAAGTTCTGCTATAATGATGTAGGAAGAGCTGCCCCCTCACCCCGACTCCCAAACCAGGCCCCATCCCCTGTTTCAGGCACATGACCTCCTCCCCATTAGGCCCAGGAGCACACATCCCAGCAGTGCAGTCAGCCCTTACAAGGACAGCTCCAAGAGCAGCACGCAGGCCCTGGCAGTGGGCTTGGGATGGTTCTGAGGGCCAGGGCCCTGGAGTGTGGGCTAGCAGGGACACATCCCTTGTTCCTGTGGACTGGGATCCATGTCCTGTAGGGAGGGGGATGGCCAGAAGAGGACCAAAGTGGGGCCTCAGGACATGGGTCCCTCTTGCCTGGGTCTTAAAGCAATAGTCTACCACAACTAGCACAGCATAAACACTAACCAGAACCAGTTTGAAGGCCCTCAAATCACACTACCCTGGTCTGCTCTTCCAGTTTTTTTTTTTTTTTAAGATTTTATTTATTTATTTGACAGACAGAGACTACAAGCAGGCAAGAGAGGCAGGCAGGGAGAGAGAGGAGGAAGCAGGCTCTCCACAGAGCAGAGAGCCCCATGTGGGGCTCGATCCCAGGACCCTGGGATCATGACCTGAGCCAAAAGCAGAGGCTTTAACCCACTGAGCCACCCAGGCGCCCTTGCTCTTGCAGTTTAAATAATCGTGACAAAGAGCCTTCTGCCTTCTATTTCACCATGTGGTTCTAGCCATAAGGAATCCTCCGTGATAATACGTTGTAAAATGTCAACACTGGTGACCAAAAACAGAGTTGTGGGAGTGTTAAGTTTACTTCAGTTTAGCAGACATTAATTAAGTACCTAATTAGAGCTTTGGGAAAGAAAGATAAAAACTTTTAAGGTCCCAATCATTTAAGGTCCCAATCAAAAGAGGTTCAACCTAGGGATTGGTGTTGGTGGAGTAGGGGAAATATATATATATATTTATTTTATATATATATATATAAAATAAATATGTTGTTGGTGGAGTAGGGGAAATATATACATTATATATATATATAAAATAAATATATATATATATTTCCCCTACTCCATATATAAATTATATATATATATAAAATAAGTATATATATATATATTTCCCCTACTCCACCAACACCAATATATATACCTATATATATATATATATATATATATATATATATATGAGAATAGTTGTGCTAGTGGAGAACGTGAAAGAAGGTATCTTATGCCACCAAGGGGCACCCAGAAAATCTTAACAAAATGCAGAAATGAAGCCCTCTTATCTCAAACCTCTGGGCCCTTCCCCTTTTCTGATCCTCTATTCGGGTCAGCTATGACTTTATCTTTTTTTTGCTGAAGCAGATTCCAGAAATTAAGTGTATTCTCTCCCTTTCTTCTTTTATTTTCATTATAATGAAATATTTCAGATCTCCACAGAATAGAATACTCTATCAAAACCTATGTACCCACCACCCAGCTTAAGAAAAGTAATATTACAAATACAGTTGAAGCCACTGCAGGGCCCTCCCCAGTAGGATTCCCCTCCCTTTGTTTCCCCAAGAAGTGGCCACCATCCTAAATGAGTTCTTTCCCTTTCCCTGCGCATGCTGTCACACATGCTGCATTCGTATGCCTCTCTCCTGTGTGTGCTTTTTCCCCAGACATCTGTAGCTACAGTCCAGACCTGGTGGTCATTTTGCATGTGTTTTAGATGTCATACATGTGGTATCATGTCTGTACCCTTCTGGAAGCAGCTCCTTATGCAGCTTTCTGCCGCCATCTGCCCATCGGAGCCCCCCTGTGTCTCAGCCCCCTGTGCGTTCTGGCCCCCTCCCCTGGCCAGCCCTTGCCATCCTAAGCCCACCAGTGAATGAAGGCTGGTTCTACCACAGGTGAGTCTCGGCTTCTTCCCCTGGGGCTCTTAACCAGCGCTCCTGAGACCTCAGCTGCATCCTCGAGTCCCCGAAGGGCTCGTTCAAACCCAGAGTGCTGGCCTTACCCTCAGAGTTTCTGATTCAGTAGCTCTTGGGTAGAACCTAAGAATTCCCGGGTGATGATGTTGTGGGGACCGAACTTCGAGAACCCCCGCTCTAAGTGTCTGGGCCCAGGCTCAGCAGCACCATCTGGCCTCAAGGCCAGTGGAGCCAGCAGGGAGGTTTCCTTCAAAACCAGGCTCTAGGGCACCTGGGGGGCTCAGTAGGTTAAGCGTCTGCCTTTGGATCAGGTCATGATCCCAGCGTCCTGGGATCGAGCCCTCATTGGCTCCTTGCTCAGTAGGGAGTCTGCCCCTCCCTGTACCCCTCCCCTGGTCAGGCTTTTTCTCTCTCTCAAATAAGTAGATAAAGTCTTTAAAACCAAACCAAACCATACTGTAGAGCAGCACTAATAGACCTATAACACAAGTCATATGTGTAATTTTAAGTCTTCTAGTAGCCACATTAAAAAGTAAGAAGAGGGGTGCCTGAGTGGCTCAGGTGGTTAAGCATGGGACTCTTGATTTCGACTCAGGTCATGATCTCAGGGTTATGGGACCAAGCCCCACGTCGGACTCTGCACTTAACACAGAGTCTGCGTGTCCCTCTCCCTCTGCTCCTCACCTCCCCGTCCCAATAAATAAATAAAACCTTTTTTTAAAAAGTGAAAGGAAATGGGAAAATTAATTTTAATAGTACATTTTAACTCAATATATTATCGTTTCAACATGTAATCCATAGGAAATTATCAGTGAGTTAATTTAACATTTTTATACTTAACAGCACATATCAAGTTAACTAGCCATATTTCAGTTGCCACATACAGCTAGTTACTAATGTCGTGGACAGTGTAGCTCTAAAGACTTGACCTACATCTCTCTCCTTACAACAATTGTTTTAAACTTGACATTTTCTTGTATTTGGGGCTGTAAGAAATTAATTTAAAACAGGCTCACCAAATGGTGGAGAGTGATACCTTTCAGTGAAGGTACAGTGGGCCAAAACAAGAGGAAAAAGAGAGATCTGAGTCAAGATAATTTATCTAAGCAAAATCTGCCTACATTCCAGTGTATTGATTTAAAACAAACTTATTTTTAACTCGAACAAATACTGTCAAATATCTCTGTCAAACATAAGCGAAGAGTCACATTTCACTGGATATCACTTTTTAGATGATGCAGTTTGGAATGACATCAGTGTTAAT
>PISX010034541.1:0-13885 GCA_004024625.1 Mellivora capensis
CTCAACCCTCCCTCTCCATCCCCAACCCCCCTCTCCATCCTCAGCCCTCCCTCTCCATCCTCAGTCCTCCCTCTCCATCCTCAGCCCTCCCTCTCCGTCCTCATCCCCTGGAAACCACTCACTTATTTACTGTGTCTGTAGTTCTGCCTTTTCCAGAAGGTCTCAGAGTTGGAATCACAGAGTAAGTAGCCCTCAGACTGGCTTCCTCCACTGGGTGAAGCACATTGAAGTTTCCTCCGTGTCTTCATGGTTGGATGGCTCATTTCTTTTTTTGTGTGTAGAATAATATTGTATTGTCTGGAAGGACCATTTTATCCATTTACCTGCTGAAGGACATCTTGCTTGCTTCCAGGTTTTGGAGTTATGATAAACCTGCTGTAAACATCCACATGCAGGTTTTGTGTGGGCATAGGTTTTCAGCCACTTTGGGAAGTAGCAAGGAGCAAGATTTCTGAATTGTATGTGAAGGGTGTGGTCAGTTTTGTAGGAAGCAGTCAACCCCTCTCCTATGGTGGCAGCACCAGTCTACCTCCCACCAGTAGTGAGGGGGAGCCTTGGGCATCACATCCTCACCAGCACGTGCCGTGGTCAGCGCTCTGCATGCCGGCCATTTCCGCAGGTGCATGGCGGGGGGTGTCTCACTTAGGCTTTTGTGTAACTCCTTTGGTGAGATGTTTGGTGAGATGTGTGTCAGGATCTTTGGTCCATGTTTGGATTGACTTATGTGTTTTCCTGCTGGGTTTTAAGTGTTCTTTGCATATTTGGAGGATAGTAGTGCTTTAAGAGATGAGTCCTTTGCAAATATTTCCTCCTGTCTGTGGCTTGTTGTCTTCTCTGGAACATGTGTCTCACACAGCAGAAGTGTTTAATTTTCGTGAAGTGCCGCTTACCAACTCTTTCTTCCATGGCAGAGCCTTTGATGTTGTGCCTAAAATGCCATCCCCATGACAAAGGGCACCTAGGGTTTTCTTCCCTGTTGCCTGCTAGGGGCTCTGGAATTTTGCCTTTTACATTTAATCTGTGATTTATTTCCAGTTAATTTTTGTGAGGCTGTAAGCTGTGTGTCCAGGTTCATCGTTTTCTGTGTAAGCACCCGGTTGCCTCTGCACCCTTGGTGGGAAGACCCCTGTGTCAGCCCCACTGGGCTGCTGCTGCTCCTTGGCCGCGGCGTTGACCGTACCCATGAGGGTCTGTTCTTCTGTTCTGCTCCCCTGCTCTGCCCTCTGTTCCTTCACAACACCCGCCATCTTCATTCCTGGTGCTTAAATAGAAGCCTTTGACCTGACTCCTCATTTTACCGCCCTTTATGAATGTTTTATCAGAAAGTGACTCTGGATTGGACCAGAATTTGCTTCTTACTCCTAGCCCAGTTTTGGCCTTTATCCAGGTTTCCTGGACATGTTTTGAATAATGAGGTAAAGACTGAGTTCAGATGGGTCTTGGGGTGCACTGGGCGGCTCCGTGAAGCCTCTACCTTCAGCTCAGGTCATGATCTTGGGGACCTGGGATCGAGCCCCATGCTGGGCCCTCTGTTCAGCAGGAGCCTGCTTCTCCCTCTGCTCCATCCCCCGTTTGAGGTGTCTCTTGCTCTCAAATAAATAAAAATAAAATCTTTTAAAAAAAAGTCCAATTGTTTCTGGTACTGTTTCTGTTTCCTCTAATTTTGTCAGTCACTCTCAAAGTGGGGGATCTCTTTAAATGCATGATAATGCTCAGCTGTGAGTCTTCATTAAGTGTGAGACATTAAACATTCATGCAGAGTTTGTTTTTGGTGAGTAAGTGGGGCTTATTGGCTGGTGGAATTTTCCACAGATCTAGTGGCAAGCCAGTTTTAACTGGAAGGCCTACATCAGCCGGAGGTATGTTCTTTCCGCCTGTTTTAGTCTCCAGAGGAGAATATCCCAGTGTCCTGCTTAGGGATGTGAGGGCTGGGGCAGCTGACCGCCCGCTCTTCTCCCAGGAGAAGCTGGAGCTGGGCTCGGAGGCAGCTCGGTTGAGTGTGCAAAAGGTTTGTAACCAGCCTCCCTGTTTCCAGTCCCAGGACGACACCCCAGCCCCTTGTTCTCTGGTCCCCTCTGGCTTGTGGCCTGGGTGTGGGAGGGGGCCTACGCTTGTCTGCCCCACGCCTGCTCTGGATACACGCTGTGCTTCCGAGCTCCGAACCATGAGCATCCTCTTCAAGAGCTTTGTCAGGGGGCAGTCAGATCCTTGATTTCTGGCTCTGCTCAGAAGGCCCTCTTTCTGCTCCTTGCCCGTCAAAGGGGGGGTTGAAGCTTTTTCATGGCGCTCACACACTCTGCTCTTCTGTGTGACCTGTCCCGTAGCCACTCTGCCAACTTGTGATCATGTTGGACCATGTGCGTGGAAGGACGGACAGGTTGAGTTGCTGTGGGCATGCGGCATCCCCTGTGTGCAGGTGGTTTGCCAAGGACGCTTCTTTCCGGCCAGCGAGCGCCAGTGTCACAGGGGCCTTTGTAGAAATGTAGTGTGTGTTTCCGTGTGTGTCCGCGTGCCTGTGTGTTTAAAGGCGCAAGAGAACTTTATCGAACATTTGGAGTGGAAATCTTTTCCCACCTGACACACGAGACCCAGCACTGTTTGACCCAGACAGTGTGAGGAGTGTGGATGGATACACACCCCATCCCTGTGATCAAGGCCACAGACACACCCATCACCTCCCAGAGGGTCCATGTCCCTTCTCTGTGTTGTGGTGTGAACATTTCACATGACATGGACCCTCAGCACGTGCCACGTGCTCGGCACGGGACCGTCAGCCACGGGCGCTGCATGTCCACTGGGCTCTTGAGCCCTTGAGCAGCGACTGGCCGCTGCCTGGACACTGTGTGCTTTCCCAGCGCCCTGTGTAGTGCTGACGCCGAGTGTGTGTCCCTTGGCTGAGGGAGATCATACTGGTTTGCTGGTCTGTGCTGCAGAAAGCCCCCTTGGGCCCCCATGTCCCGGACATGCCACAGATGAGGATGCTGGGGGTACGTGGCTTGCCCCAGAGCAGTCCTGATGCTGGTGTCTGGGGCTCCGGGGACCCTGTGCTCGGTCACAAACCCTGTGCCTTTGTGTGTGTGGACAGCCTGCACCGCGAGGGAGGGATGTTGCCAGCATGTGAGCACTTCCTCGTCCACATGTGGGAACGTGTGTGGACTTGCTGCTCCCTCATGGCCACCCTGGGCTTGGTCTCGTGGGAGCTGTGTGCCAACAGGCGCACTGTGTGTCGAACACTCGTCTCCCTGGGCCAGCTGCTCCAGGTGGCCGTCGCAGACAGACAGCTCATGGCTGGCAGTGCCATCTCCTTATGCTGCATGCAGCTGGGCCCACAAGTGGTGTGCAGGACCCCGGGGTGGCAGCCAGGTGGGGGCCAGCTGGTGGGAGCTCTGGTCCCAGCCTCAGTCTGGCTCTGTGCCCTGCAGCCAGTGTATCATCTCCTAACTGCCTCTCACATGGCCTGGGAGAGTGCTGGGGGTGTGTGGGGGAGAGGCCTGTGGCCTGTTAGACCCGGGGAATCCTCAGTCCCCGCCTTGTGAAATGGAAGGGCTGTCTGTCTCATTCATGAGAGTCACAAGACACAGCTTCTTGTGGGAACAAGCCTGTGGCTCTTTGCAGAGTTAAATTATCCAGGAGGAGTTGTTGGAATGACTCTGTGTAAACCTGTGCTCTCGACACGCTGCAGAACACATCTGTCACAGGCTCGCAGGCTGTGGGGCACGTTGCGTTGTGTGGTATATTCCTGAGATGGAAAGGGCACAACATGAACTTGCTGTAGGAACCACAGGAAGCAAGGCTCTGAGGACCTCCAGGCAAACAGGGCTTGCTGAGTCCACGTCTGGCTTCTCGTGACGCCAGCCAGAGTGACCATGCAGGAGCAGAGGGGCGTGTGCCAGAGAAACAGAGGAGGGGGAGGACAAAATAACAATACTTAAGCGATTCCTTATTTCTAAATTTGGGTGTAGTTGACACAGGACGTCACCTCCAAACCTTGTTTTCTTCATCTGAAAAAAGATGCCGATGTTTGATGTCTGTGCTACCCACTGTGGTGGCCACAGTCTCGCAAGCACTTCAGGTGTGGACAGCACCTGACTGCCAACATTTCAAATTCTGATTGCCTTCACTGATTCACCCTTACTGAGCCTGTGGGGCCGGGGAGTGTGGTGTTGGGTGAGCAGGATTTGCTCCAGCACTCTTGACCTGATGCATCAAAGAAGGCACCCCCAGAGAGGGCTGAGGATATGGGGTACAGTGAAACCTTGAAATTGATGCTTTAGGGATACATTTTCTGTTGGAAGACTCTGGACGTAGGACACAGAGGATGTAGTCAGCAGCTGTGGTCTCCGAAAGCATGTGGTGTTGGTGTCATGCTCATGGGCACTTGGGCAGGTGCTCAGGGAAGACTCCGGGCCTTGGTTGGACATATGCTGTTTGACCCCAGCTGCCTGTGACATGCCTAGCCCGATGTCCCCCGGTTACTCTCAGCAGTTGCATGCTCTCCTAGAATAGGCAGGCTGGCGGCATTGAGCTTTGGAGTAACAGCTGGGCAGGAAGGGACCTTTGAGAACAATGGATGCACATGGGAGTCCCACCTTCCTGCCCCCTCAGCCCATGTTGGAGGAGGCAGAGGTGTGCACGGGGCATTTTCCTAAGATTGAACACCAGTGTCTCACCTATGGCTACAGCTAGGAGGGACTTGTCAAGATTACGTATGTCTGCCATTTTTGAACACAAATTGGCTGCCCTCAGGAAGGTTGCAGGTGAATTCTACCATGACTGCTTGTAATTTCTCTGGGCCCTAATAGTCTCCTGCTTGAGGTCCTAGAAGAGCCACGCAGCTTGCTTGCAGAATTCACGGTGGTAATGGGTGGGAGGGCTGCCTTGGTGGAACCTTGTACTGAGCAAGTGGCCGTGTCAGTTGGTGGCAGGTTGGTGGCAGGTGGTGCAGCATCTGGGTGGGGGTGGGAGTGGAGAATGTGAGAGCTGGAGTGGAGGGATCAGAGGGTTGGGCACAGAGGGCCACTGAGGATTAACCAAGGGGAGCTGGGCGTGGGCATCACTATAGTTTTTTAGAATCACTTGTCCCATAAGCTGGGGTTTGTTTGCCTAAATCCATGGTTCTCAAGCTCTTTCTTCTCTAACACAACTTGGCCACGTGACATGGACACCCCTGGAAGGGCCCCCACCACCCCCAGGGGGTACAATTGTTGTAGCACATCCAGGCCCTGGGGGTTTCCTAGTTCTGCAGAAGGCACTGATGGAGCGTGTGCCCCTGCCCCAGGTATGAATCACTGAATCTGAAAGGAACCTCACTTTACCAATCGGGTCCCTCCCAGTGATTTTGTGCACTGCCCAGACTCCCGGACCAGGGAAGGGGTTTAGTCTAGAGCTGCCACATCTGATGGGGGTTAGCTGGGGGAAGACAGTGCCTATGCTGTGTAGGGCCAACCCAGGTGCCAAGCTCCACTCCTGACTCCCTTCCCTTCCTCCCTGCTGTGTCACCTGACCTCACTTCATGCACTGCTCTTGTTCCTGTGCCTGACCTTCTGTGGGGCCCTCCCTCATCATGTCACCTTGAATTCAGCTCATCTGTATGAAAACGCCACCAGCACCAAGATAGTGGCTAGATCGTGTGGTGGCTAATGGATCCAGATTCCATTTCTGCTTCTGGAAGGGCCCTTGTGGAACAGAGTCAGCTGGGTAGTTTGGAGCTAAGATCAACATTATGGATGCACCTGCACCTCCATTGTGAACATTTCTGTGGTGTAGCAGTTGCTAGTAATTCCTTAGAAAAATAAGCCAGAAGCAGCATGTTTGATATGTCACTGGGGAGGAGACTGCGGGTTGAGAGAACAGTCCAGGGGCTTTGCAGTGGACCAGCCAGCATGCCCCCTCTGGGGGCTCACAGATGCTGGGAGTGCAGGAGGACTGTGCACCTGCAGGACCTGGTTGAACATCACTGTGGAGTCTCACACTCCCATCCTCCATGCAGATCACGCTGTTTGCAGCATGTCTCCAACGCACAAGACCATTCCTCTTTTTTTTTTTTTTTTTTTTTTGAGGGAGATTATTTCTTAGACCTGGTATTAACCTGTAAGGCTTTTCGGAAATTGCTGGAAAAGTCCATGAACAAGTGTATTGGTCCTGGAATGAGAAGGATTGAAGATTCCCAGGGAACCCAGGGCATGTGTACATGTGTACATGTGTGTGCATTATTTCCTTATCTGACCTTGAAGGCTAGGGGCTAGTGAGGGAGAAAATAGTGCCAGAATGATGCCAGTTTCAGACCTGGTGAGTGGAGAACCCTGATGCCAGGTACAGGAGGCAGAGTTAGGTGATGACATTGACTTTGTGTTGTGTGTTTTGGTGTTTTCATCAATCCTTCATTGTCCCAACCAAACTGTTAGCTTTACCGGGGTAGGAGATGTCTTTTTGAACTTTTAATTCCACATTTTGGGTTTAGTGGGTTCTTATTTGATTATTGCTTTGTCTTCTCTTAGATTTGTTTAGAGTTGAAAATTGGTCATGCTGTCTTGTCTGCAATTGATGATACTTGGGCGAGAATTATTCTTTCCCCAGTGCGGAGGGATGGCAGAGGCACGGAGGAGGCTCACAGAGGGAGGCTTTGTGACTGCTGTCCCATCTGTCAGAAGTGGCTGTGTGAGTCCTGGGCCAAGGCAGTTGAGGGCAGGGGCTGGGTGGGGCCCCTGTGCATCATCCTCCCCTCTCCCTCCCTCTCCACTATGTCCTTGCTCCAGGATAAGTAATGCCTGCTTCTGGGCTGGGAGTTTGGGAGGAATGGCTGCAGCTGCACCTGTGGAGAATTCAGGATGGAAGCTCAGCCTTTGCTCTGGTTGAGTTTAGAATGCATCGCCATAAATCCCTACAGAGATCTCTTCACTGCAGGTGCTTTTCATCTGTGCTTACAGTGCTGAATTTTCTAGGGAAAGCCATTTCCTATTACTTCCACCTTCCCTTATCAAGTAAGATATTTCCTTCATCATTTACTACCAAACTATGACTGTAAACCCAGACTTCTCTTCCCCATTACTCTTTGTGACTCACCCGGGATGAAAGCATCTCTGCTTAGATCCTACAAGGCAGGCCCGGTACACTGTACTGCCCCAGTGGTCCTGCACTTTCAGGCTCTAATTGCATCTAATATTTTAAAAGCCATCACACAAATTGGTGGGCCCATTTGCCTTATTGTAGGAGTCCCTTGAAAGCAGCTTTGAAAATACTCCCAGGACCCATTACAGGCATACATTAAATAGAACTGCATTACCGTTCTGGAACAGCATTTACAATGAGCACACCTACCTGATTAACCTTTCTGATGAAAAATGTATGTCATCAAAATTTTTCTGTATTGTTTCATTTATTAGAGCATTCTGGGCGTGAGGACTCTCTGCAGCACTGAATGACCTTATTAGTAAAACACTCACTGCATGAACGAGATACCTTTCTCTACCTGAACAATAACCAAATGTGTTTTATTTATGTGTTTTGAAACAGGTGTTGCCCGGCATTTTGCAGAAGCATTGCTGTATCTTACCAGACAGGAATACAGGTAAATAGATTTTGTTCTTTTGCTTTGAGAGCATAGGTTGTATGACACGAAAATTTGAGGAATATGACTGTATAACGTAGGCGTCTTGTTTTCATAGCTGCTGCTCTAGGGCAAGATTGTATATTGACCGAACAAGCACGACACTGGAGTGTTCAGTTTTGTAGTGAGTTATAACCTGAGCTCAAAGATCTGTTTTTGATGGAGCAAACAGATGTAGGTGATAGTTGTCCTGGATTTTTTAAGGGAAACTGGTTATCTTTCTAAGTTGAATATGTGAGTTTCAAAGTTGTTGATTTTGCTGGCCGTGTTTCCTCCTTGAGGAAGACCACCATTATCGGCTAGCATGGAATGCCTTGGCAGTCCGTGCACAGTCAAGACTTTGCCAGCAGTCTGGTTGGGAGCCGGGCAGATGGTCTGTGCTTAAAGTCCTGAGGGTCTCAATGAAAAGACAGAAGGATGGTTGTCTCGCAATGGGAGGGTGTATGCCATGTGACTGCTCACAGATGCAGGTGGCTGGAGGTTGTAGGTGAGGTCGTTTGCGTTACTTTTAAGGAAGCATGATGGGGGAGGGGTGGTTCCTGAAAAGAAAGCTTTGCAAGTTTGTTGTGTTAAAGTTTAGAAACAAAACAAACATGAAGATCATGTGGAGCTTGCTGTTCTTTGGGTCTTTGTCTTGGTTACTCTCCCTTGTGGTTTTTCTAATTTTGGGCATTTTCATCAAAGAAATAGCAGGTCTTGAGGAAAAGATGGAAGGGTCTGTCTTTTCTGCAGAGGGCTAGTTCTGAGAATTACTCCTTCCTGAGATCAGCTGTGTCCTCTCAGATATGTCTGTCTGCATCCCAGGATACTTGTGTTGGGTATAAAACAGAGTTGTGCTGACATTTCCTTATGTTTCCCAGCTTTAATAAAATGAACCATAATGGACTCTGTGGGAGTCAGAAGAGTATAAGTGTTGGGATGTACTCTGCTTTTAATATAAACAGCATATTAACTAGCTAGCATGATTATTGAAATCTCATTCTAAAGTGGTCAGTAAGTTATTGTTCTGTATTATGCATTCCAGTGTGAAACACCGAGTATTTTGGGGGAAAGTAGGATATTCATTTTTTTTTTACTTAGGATCATGGACAGGTTATATCACCAACCCTGTTGTTTTATCAACAATAGCAGTGGCCACTGTTACATCACCTGTTCAGACATAATTAGCTGTGACTTTGAGCACACTTACAGGGAAGTTTATTGAGAACAGGGTTAGGTATTTTTTGAGCTTCTTTCTATATTCTGGAAGTCTTGCTTAGTAAGAAAAATATATGAATAGGTCACATACAAAGAAACAAAGATTTCTGTAAACTATGTCCATCAATAATAGTGATGACAACACAATTTAAAGAAGGAATGATTAGTTTATATCTTCCAGGCAAGTTTCTGAATCTAAGAAGCACGAAATTAATGATAAAAATAATTAAAAGTTAAATACCATTCTCTGGGACTCTGACTGGAATTTAAATGTTGAAATGAGCTTTCTTTATTTTTAACCACTCTGTTATATAAGAAGTTTCAAGTTAATTTGTGAAATACTGCCAAATGCAGATGTTTTATTTGCTTTCTGTAGGAATCCAAGTAATCAACCTTTAAAACCAAGAAAACATTCTCCCAGTAAGACTTGAATATTGAGGACATTTGCTAGACAATTTATTTTAGAAGATTTTTATATTATAGAAGTGGTTGTAGAATACCCAAGGCTATGACATTAGGCATGGTTTGGGGAAGGAATCATATCAAATGAGAGGAAAGTAGAGTCAGCTGAAATGATAACTCTAAGTGTCAGTTCATTCAGAATTGAATGATGTGTGGATTCTGGTTTTTACTGTGTAATGTGACCCAGTATGTCTGAAGCTGCTGAATTATTTGGGAAATGTTTAGAAATTTCTTCAGACTCAGATGTAATGGTTATTGCTTTTGCATTTTAATAAACAAAAGTTCCTATGAACATGAATGAGCTTTTTTTTTTTTTACTTTAGTGACTATATAGAAGCATTTTCATATTTTTGATGATGATCAACATTAGAGTGGGTCAGGGGTTTCATTTTAGGAAAAAGAAAGTGGTTCTGGAGGTAGATGGCAGAGATGCTTATATGACCTGAGTGTGGTGTCACTGAACTGTACACTGAAAAATGGTTAAGATGGTAAATTTTAAGGGATGTGTGTTTTACCACAGTTCAAGAATAGAACAGCTTTGGGATGAGCCGTGGCTGTCATGTTCTTTTTGCTCTTTAGTTATTTTTGAAATGCTGTATATACTCCACTAACTCTGTTCGCCAAGCTGAGGACCTAGGAGAAGATGCACGTACCTGTAGGGGTTTTCACTGTTATGGAGTCAATGTACTTAGCAGATCTGTGACAAACTATGATGAGTGACATCTGATGGTGCATTGGAAGTGGTCCTTCTCTGGATTAGACATGACAAATGTCGTCTTCTCTTGGTATCTTGATTACTCATGATAGTTTTGGTTGATACACAGAGCTGGAGTGATTTCTTATGACCAGCGCCGCAAATTGCCTTATTTTTCATGTTCTTCTCAGGGACACAGAGAGTTGGGGAGGTAGCGCGTGTTTATGTCGTGAAGAAGAAACACTTGCAAGATCACAAATGCACATGGAGGCTTTCCTGCATTTTAAAGTCATTTACGTCAGGCTTTGCTTCTAACCGCTGTTCCCTTTTCTTGTTTCGGGGACCATTTGACCCTTTGTCTGCCTTCAGTTTGCCCTCTCTCTGGAGAGCCCCACTGTTGAGCCTGTGCACAGGACGAGCGCCATTTGTGGGGAAGAGTAGCTGACGTGGTGGACCATGCAGGTGGATGGTTGGCATGTTAGTGGCGGTCTTGGACTCCAATCCCATACCAGCCTTGATCAGAATGGCTGCTGAGGGGTCTGAGGACCCCTCCCTCACTCAACCCCATTTTGGGGGATCTGTGTCTGACCAGCATGCGGGGTGAGGTCAGGTGTTTCACACAATCTATGTCCCTTCATGGAAACTGGCTCCCTGCATCTGAACTCCCCCTGGCTGGTCTTTGGTGGAACCCAAGGACACCGTCCAGTTACAATAGTCCAAAATGGTGCTCATTCCTGTTGGTTTAGAACCTTCTTAGACAGTGACTTCTTCACAAACATCATTATATTAAGATTGGCTATTTTCAGCACTAAAGTTAGCCTGTCTTTGAGCTTTTATAGGCAGTTTCCACTGTGACGGTGGTGGAAGTTGGAATGTTGGTTCCTTGCTGTATGTGACTCATGGTGTGAGTGGCTTATCATCTCTCTGCTGTTGTCCTGTGTCTCACAACATTAGTGTGCAGTTTCTGAATAACCAAGATCAGGTTAACACATGGTGGCAGCCTCCCATGAAAGAGAGGCAGACTACAGTTATATGATTCTTGAGCAGTGAGGGGGTTGGGAGATGCTTTGTTCTTTGCCGGTCAAGCTTCTTTGTTTGGATCATCACGGGAGTTGCTTTATTGCCATGTCATTTGGGGATGTTGTAAGCTTCGCAGATCCTCCTGTATCTGGGATACACAGTAGGCTGGGGTTCTGATCCCGAGCTCCACTGTCGTGCAGCATTTATCCTGTGTCCCCTGGGAGACAGCCTATTCGACTGCTAAGAATAATAAGTTTCAAGAATGAATTGATTTTTCCGTCAAGCAGTGGTGTGTCCTCTGCAAAGCTTGACATTAACAACTGAGCCAGGATACCTCAAGCAGGTGGAGCATGTGGCAGCCTTTGATTTTTGAGAGATAATATACCCCTACTTGACAGAATGAAAAATGTGAAATAATTTGTATATAAAAATCAGGGCGGAAAATTGTTAGGTTTTCCCACACATTTTGTGGAGCTGACTTGTGTGTCTTTGCAGACATGCACTGTGGTATTCATGGAGGGCATAAGGGTTACTGACTCTGATCATCACTGGGTCCCTGCCCATGAGAAGCTGGTCAGTGTCAGCAGCGAGAGCGGAGGCGGGAAGCCCAGTTTCTGTGCTCTGAGTGCCCTCACCACTTGTTGCCAAGTGTGGGTCCAGGAGGTGTTCTTGGCCCCCTGCCCTTAAAGCTGGGGAGAGCTGGTTCAGCTGCACCTAGGCCACTGGCTCCTGCCTGTGCTTCCATATGTATGGCACGAGGTGTTTGTCTTCGGCAGGGTATGGTCCATGTGCGTTCTGCCTGGGGGGGACACACTGTTCAGTTGTGTATTGGCTAAATAAACTCTTGGGTTGAAGTTGAATGTTTGTAACAGTGTATTCAGCTTAAAAAATTCTATATAGGTTGAGCAAATATTTTTTATAATGTCTGTTTGGATGTAGAGTCTCAATGCACTCTTATATAAGGTTTTGGAGGCTTAATTACACATTATTGAACTCCTCGGTGATCATGGCTGTTGAAACATGGACACCCACTGGGGCCATTTGCAGATGGGAGTTCAAAATGGCAGAGGGAGCATAGTTGTTGAAAGAGCAGGGGTGATTGTGTTTGGTCGGTCCTAGGTTTTAAAAAGCTTTCAATTTCCGGATCGGCATGTCAGGAAAATCAGTGAATGAGTCTGCGCTCTTTGCCACAGCTCTATCTCAAGAGGACCTGGTTCCCCATCCCTGGGTCAGAGGAGGCTAGTGCATGAGTGGGCATAGTTTCACACCCAGTGGGTGTGTGGTTCCCAGAGCTCTGCACACATCTGTGTCTCCCAGCATGGAATTTGAGCCCTCTAGTGACAGTGGGCATCACACCTTGTATTTCTACTGTGACTCTAGTTTAAAAGGCTCTTTCCTGTCAATTTGGCAAGTCCTTCAACTTCCTTGTGCAATAGGGAACATCACCCCATTTTGCAGATGAACAAGTAGATCCAAAGGTATAGGTGACTCTTCCATGTTTTCGCACAGCTGCTCAATACTTTGCTGGGATGCAAATATGTGTGTTCACTGTACGTCTGTATGTGACACCTCAGTGACTCTTAATGAGTCCTTCCTGACACAGGTATTCCCTACCAAACACAGTGCCAGACAGGCAGTACGGGCCAGGGGTACCAGTGAGGGCCCCCCCCACCCAGCCTCTGGAGTTTCACGACCAGATGGGCAAGTGCTGTAGATGGCTTTGGTGCCAAACAGATGCCCAGTTAAGTGGGACATCCACCCCCGTGGCATGCTGAATGGTTTTTAGTATGTCAGGTGAATGACATTTGAGCAGACTAGGTTTAGGGTGAAATGTCACTTCTGTCAAAGACCAACATTTCAGGTAAGTTTCCTTTACCCAGACACTGAAGTTACTTATAAAAGCTTCTGAGGTGTGCAGGTGGTTTGCCTTGTGCTGTGGCTCACAGTGGGGATGGCAGGAGCGGCTGTGGGAAGGCGAGGGGGCTGAGGAGAAGCCAGGAAGACATCCTTGCTGCTCAGCCTGTGTCTCTGCAGCCCAGCGAGGGACACTTCCTTCCCAGTCCACTGGCTGGGGACAGAAACAAATCTTCATCTGCTGGAAAGGGTTTTATTTCATAAACTGACTTGATTAGAAACTGGGTTGTGCTATTTAATTAGTGCCGGAATGAAAGGTTATGGATCAATAGTTTTATTCCTCACCCTGAGGGCCTGCTTCTTGCCTAGCTGGCCTCTCTGTGCTGAGCAGAAGAATGTCACCCCTTTGGGAAGGTGAGATGAAGTGCAGTTCCAGTCCCACTCACCCCGGGAGCGGGCACTTCTCCGTGGGGCAAGTGCGTATGTTTGCTGACGGAGGTTTGTGGTTCGGTGGCAGTTTCGTGGGGAGACACACAGTTCTGTGGCGTGAGGACGGACGTGGTTTGGGTGCGTCTCCACCGGCTGTTGCGTGACCGAACCTGGTGTCTGAGCCCGCCTGTTTTCATGACCCCCCAACTTGCTGGGGTGTTGCTGTGTGGTGCCAGCCTGCAGGGCTGTGAGTCTGCCAGGGCACCCGGACTTACCTCTGGCTGGGAGCACGTGCAGCTTTCCGGGCAGGTTCTCACTGTGGGAGCTTGGGAGCCTGGGTTTCCGTCCACCGCCTGGTCCTCGAGGTGCTGGCCACGGCTGGTGCTGACCCCCGGACCGCACTCCACGGGAGCAGAAGGGACTCTGGGCGCCCAGCGAGGCCACCATGGTGACAGCACTCGGTGTGTTTCAGGAGCCGCGCAGAGACTCGGCGGAGAGCTGCCCGAGCCCGGAGCTGTGGCTGCAGGCTGTGCCCTGAGCGCGTCCAGGGCCGGTCCTGCGGCGTTGGTGCCTCGGAGGAGCTCGTCCCTGGAGCGCCGACGTGCTGGGGTCCCGGGGGGTCT
>PISX010034542.1:0-13887 GCA_004024625.1 Mellivora capensis
TATTTGTGGAGCATAACAAATAACACGGAGGACATGGGGAGATGGAGAGGAGAAGGGAGTTGAGGGAAATTGGGAGGGAGATGAACCATGAGAGACTATGGACTCTGAAAAATAACCTGAGGGTTTTGAAGGGGCGAGGGGTGGGAGGTTGGGGGAGCCTGGTGGTGGGTATTGTGGAGGGCACGCATTGCATGGAGCACTGGGTGTCATGTAAAACTATGAATTCTGTTATGCTGAAAAGAAATAAAAAATATTTAATAAAAAAAAGAATTGTATGATCCTCTCAATGGGTGCAGAATAAGCAATTGACAAAGTATGGCATCCATTCTTGATAAAAACCTTCAAGAAAATAAGGATAGAGGAAATATAATAGCGGGAATATAAACATCATAAAGGTCATATACAAAAACAAAACAAAACAAAACAACAAAAAAACAGAGTAATATAATCCTCAGTGGGGGAAAAAAAAAACAGAGCCTTTCCTCAAACAAGACACGGGTTTCCACTCTCATCACTTTTATTAAACATAGAAATGGAAGTCCTAACCTCAAAAAGAAATAAAAGGCATCCAAATCAGAAGGAAGAAGTCAAACATTCACTATTCATAGATGGAAAGATGCTCTACATAGAAAACAAAAAAGACTCCACCAAAAAGTTACTGGAAATGATATACAGTTTTAGAAAAATTGCAGGATACAAAATCAATGCACAGAAAATGAAACAGCAGAAAGAGAAATTGATAAATCAATCCCATTTACATTTACATCAAAACCATAAGATACCTAGGAATAAACCAAACCAAAGAAGTAAAAGATTTGTACTCTGAAAACTGTAAAAAAAACTTATGAAAGAAAATGGAGATGACACCAAGAAATTGAAAAATGTACCATGCTTATGGATTAGAATAAGTATTGTTAAAGTATCTATACTACCCAAAGCAATCTACACATTTAATGTAATCCCTGTCAAAATACCACCAGCATTTTTCACAGAGCTAGAACAAATAATCCTAAATTTTGTATGGAATCACAAAAGTCCCTGAACAGCTAAAGAAGTCTTGAAAAAGAAAAGCAAAGTTGGAGGTATCAGAATTCTGGACTTCAAGCTATATTACAAAGCTGTAGCCATCAGCTGCAGGTTGGTACTGGCACAAAAACAGAAACAGATTAATAGAACAGAACAGAAAACCCAATAATGCACCCAGAGCTATATCATCAACTAATCTTTGACAAAGCAGGAAAGAGTATCCAATGGAAAAAGGACAGTCTTCTCAACAAATGGTGTTGGGAAAACTGGACAGCCATATGTAGAAGAATGAAACTGGACTATTCTTTTACACCATACACAGAGAGAAACTCAGAATGGATGAAAGACCTAAATGTGAGACCTAAATTATAAAAATCCTAGAAAAGACCACAGGCAATAACTTCTCTGACATTTACTGAAGCAAGTTGTTTTCTATATAATTCCCTTGTGGCAAGGTAAACAAAAGCAAAAATGAACTATTGGGACTTCTTCAAGATAAAAAGTTTCTGCAGAGTGAAGGGAATAATCAACAAAACTAAAACGCAGCCTACAGAACTGGAAACAACATTTGCAAATGACATATCTGATAAAGGGTTAGTATTCAATATCCATAAAGAACTTATCAAACTCAAACCAAAAAACAAATAGTCCAGTTAAAGAAATGGCAGAGGACATGAAAAGGTATTTTTTTCTAAAGATGGCATACAAATAGATAACAGACACATATAAATATGCTCAATATCACTCATCATCAAGGAAATACAAATCAAAACCCTGCATGGCTTATTTGGTTAAGCATCTGCCTTCAGTTCAGGTCATGATCTCAGGGTCCTGGGATTGAGCCCTGGATCAGGCTCCCTGCTCAGCAGGGAGTCTGCTTCTCCTTCTTTTCCTCCTTTGCATGCTCTCTCTCTCAAATAAATACAGTCTTTAAAAAAATGGGGCGCCTGGGTGGCTCAGTGGGTTGGGCCTCTGCCTTCAGCTCAGGTCATGATCCCAGGGACCTGGGATCAAGCCCCACATCAGGCTCTCTGCTCAGCAGGGAGCCTGCTTTTCCCGCTCTCTCTGCTTGCCTCTCTACTTACTTGTGATCTCTCTCTGTCCAATAAGTAAATAAAATCTAAAAAAAAAAAAAGATGAGATACCACCTCACACCTGTCAAAATGACTAGAATTAACCACACAAGACACAGCAGATATTGGCGAGAATGCAGAGAAAGAGGAACCCTCTTACACTGTTGGTGGGAATGCAAGCTGGTGCAGTTACTCTGGGAAACAGTATGGAGGTTCCTTATAAAGTTAAAAACAGAACTACCCTAAGACTCAGCAATTGCACTACTATGTATTTACCCAAAGGATACAAATACTGACTCAAAGGGGCATATGCACCCTGATGTACTGCATACATACACACCGTGTTTGTGTGTGTGTGTGTGTGTGTGTGTGTGTTGTGTGTTGGGATATTACTCAGCCATAAAAAGGAATGAGATCTTGCCATGTACAATGACATCAATGGAGCTAGGATGTATTACGCTAAGTGAAATAAGTCAGTCAGAGAAAGACAAATACCATTTTATTTCACTCATATGTGGAAGTGTGGAAGTTGAGAAACAAAAGAGATGAACATAGGGAAAGTAAAAAGAAGAGAGAGAAGGAGATATAGATAGAGAGGTAAACCATAATAGACTCTTAACTATAGAGAAGAAACTGAGGGTTGCTGGAGAGGAAGTAGGTGGAGGATGGGCTAAATTGATGATGGGTATTAAGGAGGGTATTTGTGATGACCACTAGGTGTTTTATGTAAATGATGAACCACTAAATTCTACTTCTGAAAGTAATATTACACTACATGTTAACTAGAATTTAAATAAGAACTTAAAACACTCAAATACATAAATTGCTTTTCCTCCAATAAGTAATGGATTGTAATCCTCTGGCTACTTTCAGGATTTTCTTTGTCATTAGTTTAAAAGTTTGACTATGATGTGTCTGGTGAAGATTTCTTTGGATATACATTCTTTTTGGAATTTACTCAGAATCTTGAATCTTTTGGTTTATCTTCTGAGAAATTTGGGAAATTTCAGATGTTACCTCTTTAGCCTTGAATTTTTTCTTCTGTCCTGAGACCCCAATGAGACAAATGTGGGATTTTTAATATAGTCCCATATACTTTTGTAGCTTGTTGTCTCGCTGTTTTTGTTGTTGTTTATTTTGTTTTGTTTTGTTTTGTTTTTAAGTGTATTTGCTCCCTCTTTTTCAGGTTAGGTAATAAATTCTATTTTTCTCTCTTGAAACCCACTAATTCTTTCCTCTAACCTCTCCATTCTTTCCACTGAGCCTATCCATTGAGTTTTGGTTATTGTGTTTATAGTAGTGAAATATTCATTTGCTGCCCCTTGAATTTTTTTTAATTTTTTTTTTTTTTGCTGTAACTTTCTCTTTCTTTACTGATATTTTCTATTCTTTCATTTGGTTCACATATCTTTGAACTTGCTTATTGAAAAGTTTTTTATAATGACTGCTTTAAAATTCTTTTCAGATAGTTATAGTACCTGTGAAATCTTAGTGTTGGTGTTCACTGTCTTTTGTCATTCAAGTTGAGATATTCTGGGTTTCTTGATGTGACAAGTTATTTCCTTTAACTGTCACCTGGAAAATTTAAGTATTATGAGACTCTGGATCTTATTAAAATCTTGCATTTTGTTTTACCTTTATTGACACAGCTCCAGTGAAGTAATGGAGGCAAGACTGCCTCATTTTTACCAAGTGTGGATGGGAGCTCAGATTTTCCACTCTGTTTCAATTGATATCCTGGAGTAAAGTGATACTAAGTTAGTGTTGGGTGGGAGTAGGAGTTCAGTCTCTTCATTCTGTTGTTACCACTCTGTCTGGAAGGGGTTACCCCTCTCCCACATGGCCTTGCCTCACACTGCTAGAGCGGGTAGCCTCATTTCCACTTGGCAGTGGTGACAGTCTTGATTTTCCAGTATCTGTTGTCTGATATCACCTCAGGTAGGAAGGTGAAAATTACTGGTTAGAAGATGGAAGTCTAAGCTTTCCATGTAGTCTCCACTGACACTATGTGTTTGGGGAGGCTGGGTGGTCTCATTACTGCTAAGCATGCCTGAATCTCCACTGAGCCACCTTCTCTGTCACCATCCTTGCTGGGTGGAGAGGGGAAAGGGTTTGAAAGGCATTGGAACACTTCATTACAACATGGCAAGGCTGAAGATTAGGTTTTACACTTGGCCACTGCAGGTATGGTGGGGGTGGGACTGTAAATTTTTCTGGGATATTTGTTTGCAGTAGAGTAGTTATATAAAAGTTTTTAGTATTTGCTGAACTACCCATTCCTGATCTTTTGGATAGAGAGCTTGTTTTTCTTGGGGAGTGTGTGTGTGTGTGTGTGTGTGTGTGTATTTGCATGCACATGTGCATGTACATGCTAATTGGTGTTTCTGAGTTGCTACATTTTCTATTATTCAGTCAGGGATATATGAGACAAAAGGAAAGGCCAGGGACATCACTTCCGTGTTATTCTCTAGGTACCAGTGTCACTAACTGATCTTTCTCTGTACATTTTCAGAGTGCTCTTATGTTTTAATAGAAAATGCCCAGAGCTTTTAGTGGTACTTAGAGGGAGGAATAGGAAAAATAAGTATATATCTACTCCATCTTTTAGAGGCATAAGTCTCTCTCCCTTTTCTTTATTTTTTTAAACAAAGTTGAGATGTACCTCATATAAACAGAGGTCACCCATTTAACTTGTGAAATTTAGTGTTTTTTTATTATATTATCAAGGTTGTGCAAACATCCTTACCATCTAACTCAAGAACATAATCACAAACCAAAACAAAAAACATACAGACAAACAAACCAATCCCGTACCTATTAGTTTTCACTGCCCATTCCCTTTACCTCAGCCTCTGAAAATCACTAATCGGTTTTATCTTCATGGATTCGCCTAATCTGGATATTTAAAAGAGAATGATACAATATGTGTCCTTTTGTGTCTTGCTTCTACACTTATATGATTTCAAGGTACTATCCATTATGTAGAATGAATCATTACTTTATTTCATTTTTTTTCAATTTTTTTCCATTTTTAAAAATTACATTGTGTTAATCACTGTACAGTACATTAGTTTTTGATGTAGTATTCCATGATTCATTGTTTGTGTATACCACCCAGTGCTCCATGCAATCTGTGCCCTCTTTATTACCCACCACCAGACTCACCCATCCACCCACTCCTTTCCCTTCTAAAACCCTCAGTTTGATTCCCAGAGACCATAGTCTCTCATGGTTCATATCCCACTCTGATTTCTCTCCCTATATTTTTCCCTCCCTTCTCTTAATGTCATCCATGCTATTCTTTATGTTCCACAAATAAGTGAAATCATAGGATAATTAACTTTCTCTATTTGACTTATATCACTTAGCATAATCTCCTCTGGTACCATCCATGCTGATGCAAAATTTGATGGCTGAATAATATTTCATTATGTATATGGACCACATCTTCCTTATCCATTCATCTGTTGAAAGACATCTTGGCTCTTTCCACAGTTTGGCAATTGTGGACATTGGTGTTAAGAACATTGGGGTGCATATGGCCCTTCTTTTCACTACATCTCTATCTTTGGGATAAATACGCAGTAACAATTGCTGGGTCATATGGTAGTTCTATTTTTAATTTTTTGAGGAAACTCCCCACTGTTTTCCAAAGTGGCCACACCAGCTTGCATTCCTACTTTATTTCTTTTTTTATGTCTTACTATTATTCTATTCTATGGATATAATATTTTTTGTTAATCCATTCATCAGTAGATGGACATTTGGAATGTTTCTACTTTTTTGCTACTATATATACTACTACTATAAATGTTTGTGTAATTTTTTGTATTCATTTATATTTTTATTTCTCTTGTGTATATATACCTAAGAGTAGAATTGCTGGATCGTATGGTAACCTTACATTGAACCCCTTCAGGAACTGCCACACTATTTTCCAAAGTGGCTACAGAATTTAATAGTCTTACCAGCAATGTAAGGATTCCAGTATCTCCCTATCCTTTCCAATACTTATTATTATTTTCCTTTTTGGTTATAGCCATTCTAGTGGGTATGAAGTGTTAACTCATGGCTTTCATTTTTATTCCTTGATGAATAATGACTTAGGTCATTTTTGAGGAATTTATTATCTATTTACATTTCTTTTCTGGAGAAATATTTTCTGGAGAAATATCGACTTAATCCTTTTTTCCATTTTTAAATGGGAATGTTTGCCTTTTTTGTTTTCAACTTTTAAAAAAAGGTTTTATCCATTTATTTGACAGAGAGAGAGAGAGACAGTGAGAGAGGAACACAAGCAAGGGGAATGTGAGAGGGAGAAGCAGACTCCTTGCTGAGCAGGGAACCCAGCATCAGGACCCCAGGGTCATGACCTGAGCTGAAGGCAAACGTTAAAGGCTGAGACACCCAGTCACCCCATGTTTCCAACTTTTAAAAATTCTTTATATATTCTGAATATATATATTCTCTGAATATATATACGGTCCTTATCAGATACATGATTTGCAAATATTTTATCTCAATTTATGGATTGTCCTTTCATTTTCTTTATAGTATTTGTCAGTGAACAAGAGGTTTTAATTAAGTTCAGTTTATTTTTTCTTTTACCACATATGCGTTTGTTGTCATATCTATGAATCTTTTGCAAAAGCCAAAGGGTACTCCTTGAGAATAGGTTCTTTGACTCTTGAAGGAAAAAAAACACACTACCTGAAGATAGACTCCTATTCTTTGATCTAAGACTATTATCACTTTTGAGTTAATTTTTGTGTTTGGTGTTATATAGGGAACAGATTTCATTCGTTTGCATATGGATATCCAACTGCACAATTTATAGAAAACACTTATTTTCTAAATGGATTATGTTGGCACCCATGTAAAAAATCACTTAACTATAAAAAAAAGTGCTGATTTCTGGACTATCAATTATATTCCATTACCAATAGGTCTATCTTTATGCCAGTATTGCAATGGCTGGATTACTGGAAGCTTATAGTAGGTTTTGATATTTCAGAATGAGTCCCCAAATCTTGTTCTTTTATTTCTTTTCCAGTATTATTTTGGAAATTCTGGGTCATTTACATTTCCATAAGAACTTCACAATCAATTTCTACTAAAAAAACAACTGGGATTCATTAGAAATTATACTGAATGTGTAGATCATATTTGGGGAATATTGCCATCTTTTTTTAAAATTAAATTTATTTTTTTCAGTGTTCCAAGGTTCATTGTTTATGCATCACACCCAGTGCTCCATGCAATACATGCTCTCCATAATACCCACCACCAGGCTCACCCAACCCCCCACCCACCTCCCCTCCCAAACCCTCAGTTTGTTTCTCAGAGTTGACAGTCTCTCATGGTTCATCTCCCCCTCTGATTTCCCCCAAATCACTTCTCCTCTCCAACTCCCAATGTGATCCGTGTTATTCCTTATGCTCCACAAGTAAGTGAAACCATATGATAATTGACTCTCTCTGCTTGACTTTTTTCACTCAGCATAATCTCCTACAGTCCCGTCCATGTTGATACAAAAGTTGGGTATTCATCCTTTCTGATGGAGGCATAATATTCCATTGTATATATAGACCATATCTTCTTTATCCATTCGTCTGTTAAAGGGCATCTTGGCTCTTTCCACATTTGGCGACTGTGGTCATTGCTGCTTAGCAGTACCAAATATTTTGATCCATGAACATGAAATGTCTTTCCATTTACTTAGGATCTCTATAATTTCTTACAACAGTATTTTAGAGTTTTCAGAAAATATATGTCTTACACTTATTTTTTTAAGGTTCATTCCCAAGTATTTTATTTTTTCAATATTTTTATTCAATTGTAAATGGGATTGCTCTCTTAATTTCAATTTTGCATTGTTCACTGCTAATGTATAGAAATGCAATTGATTTTTATATTGATTTTGTATTCTTCAACCTTGTTGATCTTGGTTATTAGTTAAAATGGTTTTTCTGTAGATTCCTTAAGATTTTCTGATTATAAAATCATGACTTCTAAAAATGTCGATTTACTTCTTTTCTAATCTATATGTCTTTTTTTTCCCTTACCTAATTCCCCTGGCTAGGATCTTTATTATAATGTTAAACAGTAGTGGTGAGAGTGGAAATTCTTGTCTTATTCCTGTACCAGCTTGCATTCTATCCAACAGTGTAAGAGGGTTCCCTTTTCTCCACATTGTTGCCAACATTTGTTGTTTTCTGTTTTGTTCATTTTTGGCTTTCTAACTGGTGTAAAGTGGTATTGCTTGTGGTTTTGATTGTATTTCCCTGACAGCTAGTGATGTTGAGCATTTTTTTTTCATGTGTCTGTTACCATTTGTATGTCTTCTTTGGAGAGTGCCTGTTCATGTCTTCTGCCCATTTTTTGACCGGATTATTTGTTTTTTGAGGGTTGAGTTTGAGAAGTTCTCTAAAGATCTTGGATATCAGCCCTTTATCTGTAGTGTCATTTGCAAATATCTTCTCTCATTCTGTGGGTTGCCCCTTAGGTTTTTTTTTTTTTTTAATTTACTTGACAGACAGATTACAAGTAGGCAAGAGAGGCAGGCAGGGAGAGAGAGGAGGAAGCAGGCTCTCCTCAGAGCAGAGAGCCAGATATGGGGCTCGATCCCAGGACCCTGGGATCATGACCCGAGCTGAAAGCAGAGGCTTTAACCAACTGAGCTACCCAGGCGCCCCGCCCCTTAGTTTTATTGACTCTTTCCTTTGCTGTGCAGAAGCTTTTCATCTTGATGAAGTCCCAAAAGTTAACTTTTGCTTTTGTTTCCTTTGCCTTTGGAAACGTGTCTTGAAATAAGTTGCTATGGCTGATGTCGAAGAGGATTCTGCCTATGTTTTTCATTAGGATTTTGATGGATTCCTCTCTCACATTGAGGTCTTTCATCCAGAGTTGATCTTTGTGTATGGTGTAAAGAATGGTCCAGTTTTATTCTTCTATATGTAGCTGTGAAATTTTCCCAGCACCATTTATTGAAAATACTGTCTTTTTTCCATTGGATTTTTTTCCCTGATTTGTCAAGGATTAGTTAGCCATAGAGTTGAGGGTCCATTTCTGGAGTCGCTGTTCTGTTCCATTGGTCTATGTGTCTTTTTTTTTTTGTGCCAATACTATGCTGTCTTGATTATCACAGCTTTGTAATACAGCTTGCAGTTAGGCAATGTGATGCTTCCAGCTTTGTTTTTCTTTTTCAACTTTCCCTTGGTGTTTCTCTGTCTTTTCTGGTTCCACACAAATTTTAGGATTTTTTTGTCCCAGCTCCTTGAAAAATATTGATGGTATTTTAATAGGGATGGCATTGAAAGTGTAGATTGCCCTGGGAAGGATAGACTTTTTAACAATGTTTATTCTTACAATCAATGAGAATGGAATGCTTTTTCCATCTTTTTGTGTCTTCCTAAATATCTTTCATAAGTGTACTGTAGTTTCTAGAGTATAGATCCTTTACCTCTTTGGTTAGATTTATTCCAAGGTATCTTACAGTTTTTGATGCTATTGTAAATGGAATCAGGAGTGCTTAATTTCTCTTTCTACAGCTACACTGTTAGTGTATAGAAATGAAACTGATTTTTGTGCATTGATTTTGTATCCTGCCACATTGGTGAACTGCTGTATGAGTTCTAGTAATTTGGTATGTGGTCCTTTGGGCTTTTCACATAAAATACCATATCATCTGTGAAGAGAGAGAATTTGACTTTTTTTGCCAATTTGAATGCCTTTTCTTTCTTTTTGTCATCTGGTTGCTGAGGTTAGGACTTCTAGCCCTACGTTGAACAATAGTGGTGAGAGTGGGCCTCACTGTAGTGTTCCTGGCCAAGGGAAAATCTCTGTTTCCCCCCATTGAAAATGATATTCACTGTGGGCTTTTCATAGATAGCATTTATGATATTGAGGAATGTTCCCCCTACCCCTACACTCTGAAGAGTGTTAATCAGTTAAGGATGTTGTATTTTGTCAATTTTTTATTTTCTGAATCAATTGAGAGGACCATATGACTCTTATCTTTTCTTTTATTAATGTGCTCTAGCATGTTGATTGATTTGTGAATGTTGAACAACACTTGCATCCCAAGAATAAATCCCACCTGGTCATGGTGGGTAATTTTAATGTACTGTTGGATCCTATTAGCTAGGATCTTTTTGAGTATTTTGGCATTAATGTTAATCAAGGATATTGGTCTATAATTCTCCTTTATGATGGAGTCTATGCCTGGTTTTAGGATTAAGGTAATCCTGGGCTCATAGGATGAGTTTGGAAGTTTTCATTCTGTTTCTATTTTTTGAAACAGCTTCAGAAGAATAAGTATGATTTCTTCTTTAATGTTTGGTAGAATTCCCTTGGAAAGCCATCTGTAGGCCTGGGCTTCTGTTTTTTGGGAGGACTTTGATTACTGTTTCAATTTCACTACTGGTTATTTGTCTATTCAGATTGTCTATTTCTTCCTGTACCAGTCATGGTAATTTATAAGTTTCCAGTATGGCATCCATTTCTTCCAGGTTTCTTAATTTGTTGGCATACAATTGCTGGTAATAATTTCTAATGATTTTTTTCTATTTCCTTGGTGTTAGTCATAATCTCTCTCCTTTCATTCATGATTTTATTAATTTGGGTCTTTTCTTTTTCTTTTGGGTATGTCTGGTCGGAGGTTAATCAATCTTATTAATTCCTTCAAAGAACCAGCTTCTAGTTTTGTCCATCTCTCCTACTGTTTTTCTGGTTTCTATTTCATTGTTCTCTGCTCTAATCTTCATTATTTCTCTTCCCCTGCTTGGTTTTGGTTTTACTTGCTATTCTTTCTCCAGCTCCTTTAGGTGTAATGTTAGCTTGTGCATTTTGGATTTTTCTAATTTTATGAGAGAGGCTTGGACGGCTATGTATGTCCCTCTTAGGACTGTCTTTGCAGTATCCCATAGGTTTTGGACCAAATATGTGATCATTCTCATTAGTTTCCATGAATTGTTTTCATTCTTCTTTAATTTCCTGGTTGACACAATCATTTTTTAGCAAGATGCCCTTTAACTTTCACATGATTGAATTCCTTCCAAATTTTTCTTGTTATTGAGTTCCAGTTTCAAAGCATTGTGGTCATAAAACATGCAGGGAATAATCTCAGTCTTTTGATATTGGCTGAGACAGGGTTTTTGATCCAGCATGTGATCTGCTTTGGAGAAAGTTCCATGTGCATTCAAGAAGAATTTGTATTCTCTTGCTTTAGGGTGGAATATTCTGATATATTTATGAATTCCATAGGTCCAATGTGTCCTTCAAAACTCTAGTTTCTTTGTTGATCTTCTGCTTAGATGATCTGTCTATTGTTGTGAGTGGAATATTGGATTCTCATACTATTAATGTATTTTCAATATATTTCTTTATTTTGGTTATTTGTTGGTTTATGTAAATACCTGCTCCCATGTTGGGGGCATAGATACTTAAAATTATTAGATCTACTTATTGGATGGACCCTTTAAGTATGATATAGTGTCCCTTTACATTGCTTACTACAGTCTTTTTTTTTCTTTTTTTTATTTCATTTCTTTTCAGCATAACAGAATTCATAGTTTCACCACACCCAGTGCTCCATGCAATGCGTACCCTCCATAATACCCACCACCTGGTTCCCCCAACCTCCCACCCCTCGCCCCTTCAAAACTCTCAGGCTGTTTTTCAGAGTCTCTCATGGTTCATCTCCCCCCCAATTTTCCTCAACTCCCTTCTCCTCTCCATCTCTCCATTTCCTCTGTGTTATTTGTTATGCTCCGCAAATAAGTGAAACCATATGATAATGGACTCTCTCTGCTTGACTTATTTCACTGAGCATAATCTCTTCCAGTCCCGTCCATGTTGCTAAAAAGTCGGGTATTCATCCTTTCTGATGGAGGCATCATACTCCATAGTGTATATGGACCACATCTTCCTTATCCATTTGTCTGTTGATGGTCATCTTGGTTCTCTCCACAGTTTGGCGACCATGGCCATTGCTGCTATAAACATTGGGGTACAGATGGCCCTTCTTTTCACCCCATTTGTATCTTTGGGGCAAATACCCAGTAGTGCAATTGCAGGGTCGTAGGGAAGCTCTATTTTTATCACCAAGACAGCATGGTACGGGCATGGTACAAAACAGACACATAGACCAATGGAACAGAGTAGAGAGCCCAGATATGGACCCTCAACTCTATGGTCAAATCATCTTTGACAAAGCAGGAAAAAATATACAGTGGAAAAATACAGTCTTTTCAATAAATGGTGCTGGGAAAATTGGACAGCTATATGTAGAAGAATGAAACTCGACCATTCTCTTACACCGTACACAAAGATAAACTCGAAATGGATAAAGGACCTCAATGTGAGACAGGAATCCATCAGAATCCTAGAGGAGAACATAGGCAGTAACCTCTTTGATATCAGCCACAGCCACTTCTTTCAAGGTATGTCTCCAAAGGCAAAGGAAACAAAAGCAAAAATGAACTTTTGGGACTTCATCAAGATCAAAAGCTTCTGCACAGCAAAGGAAACAGTCAACAAAATAAAGAGGCAACCCACGGAATGGGAGAAGATATTTGCAAATGACAGTACAGACAAAAGGTTGATATCCAGGATCTATAAAGAAATTCTCAAACTCAACACACACAAAAGAGATAATCATATCAAAAAATGGGCAGAAGATATGTACAGACACTTCTCTAATGAAGACATACAAATGGCTATCAGACACATGAAAAAATGTTCATCATCACTAGCCATCAGGGAGATTCAAATTAAAACCACATTAAGATACCACCTCACACCAGTTAGAATGGCCAAAATTAGCAACACAGGAAACAACGTGTGTTGGAGAGGATGTGGAGAAAGGGGAACCCTTTTACCCTGTTGGTGGGAGTGCAAGTTGGTGCAGCCACTCTGGAGAACAGTGTGGAGATTCCTCAAGAAGTTAAAAATAGAGCTTTCTTACTACAGTCTTTTGTTTGAAATCTTATTTGTCTGATACTAGAATTGCTACTCCAGCTTTTTTTTTTTGAGGTCCATTGTCATGATAAATGGTTCTCCATCCCCTCACTTTCTATCCGGTGGTGTCTTTATGTTCAAAATGAGTCTCTCTGAGACAGCACATGGATGGGTACTATCTTTGTATCCAGTCTGCAACCTGTTCCATCTCATGGAGCATTTAGGCCATTCATATTGAGAGTAACTACTGAAAGATATGTATTTAGTGCCATCATATTACCTGTAAAGTCCTTGTTTTTAAGATTGTAAATTTCTGGTCTATATTACTTTTGGGGTCTTTCTTCTTTTATAGAATCCCACTTAAAATTTCTGCAGGGATGGCTTGGTGGTCACATATTCTTTCAGTTTCTGCCAGTCCTGGAAGCTCTTTGTCTCTCTGTCTGCACTGAATGACAGCCCTGCTGGATAAAGTGTTCTTGGCTGCATGTTATTCCTATTTAAGTACCCTTAATATGTCTTACCAGCCCTGTCTGGCTTGCCAGGTCTCTGTGGACAGGTCTGAAGTTATTCTGAAGTTCCTCCCTCTGTATGTAAATAACCTCTTCACCCAGCTGCTCTCAAGATAGCTTCGGGAGAAGATATTTGCAAACGACATATCAGATAAAGGGCTAATGTCCAAAATCTATAAAGAACTTATCAAACTCAACACCCAAAGAACAAATAATCCAATCAAGAAATGGGCAGAGGACATGAACAGACATTTCTGCAAAGAAGACATCCAGATGGCCAACAGACACATGAAAAAGTGCTCCACATCACTCGGCATCAG
>PISX010034543.1:0-13883 GCA_004024625.1 Mellivora capensis
AATGCTTTGAAACTGGAGCTCAACCACAAGGAAAAGTTTGGAAGGAACTCAAACACCTGGAAGCTAAAGACCAACCTTGCTTAAGAATGCTTGGATCAACCAGGAGATCAAAGAAGAACTTAAACAATTCATGGAAACCAATGAGAATGAAGACACTTCGGTCCAAAACCTATGGGATACAGCAAAGGTGGTCCTAAGGAGGAAATACATAGCCATCCAAGCCTCCCTCAAAAAAATTGAAAAATCCAGAATACAACAGCTATCTCTACACCTTAAAGAACTGGAGAATCAACAACAAATTAAACCAACTCCACACACAAGAAAGGAAATAATCAAGATTACAGCAGAGATCAATGAGGTAGAAACTAGAGATACAGGAGAACGTATCAATGAAACGAGAAGCTGGTTTTTTAAAGAATAAGATCACTAAACCATTGGCCACACTAATCCAAAAGAAAAGAGAAAGGTCAAATTAATAAAATTATGAGTGATGGGCTGCCTGGGTGGCTCAGTAGGTTTAAAGCCTCTGCTTTCAGCTCAGGTGGTGATCCTGGAGTCCTGGGATCAAGCCCCACATCAGGCTCTCTGCTCAGTGGTTAGCCTGCTTCTTCCTCTCTCTCTGCCTGCCTCTCTGCCTAGTTGTGTCAAATAAATAAATAAAAGCTTAAAAAATACACTGCATGAACAGACCATCTTCACTGCAAAAAGGCGTAACAGAACTATTGATTCAGTGCTTTCCTTTCTTTTCCATTGTCAACAATAATTAATGTTCCTATTACATAACATGGTTTTAATTCTGGTTTGGGTTGCTAAGGACTAAGGATAACACAGAATCAATAGAACATTAAAGAACTACAATTCCAACAAGCCATAATCTGAGACAAACACCATATGACTCAGTAAATCTAAGGAAATGTCTTAAAATTCTAATGCCAACTTGCACTGCCAAGCAAATGCTAGCAGCTTCAGACTCATAAGCAGAGAAAAATGAGAAGTCTGTGAAACTCAGAAGAAGTTATCATCTTATCAGGAAACTATTTTAATTTATGTTTGTTAATAGCATTAACTAAAATTTATGATCCTTCTTCCAAAAGGAAACAAGAAATGTTTAAAACCTGAAGTACGAACATAAAGTTACATTAGGATTTTTATCCAGGAGAAAGTAAACTACAGGAATTTTGAATGCCATGGTGAAGGATCTCCTTCTGTCCATCAAAATGTCCCATCATATTAGAGCCTAAAATTTGCTATTTGACACAATTCTAAAGAATCACTTCTCTCCATGAAATGTTAAGTCACATGATTCCATTCCTATCTAAAATAAAGGATATGAGAGCAAGGGCAAAAACAGAGATGTGTGAAATGTTTGCTGCTGACATCCAAGGGAAATACAATCTAATAAGAGGAAGGTGGCTGTAGTGGTTTCCCAGCAGTGATCTTACTCACAGTCAGGGTCTGGTGCCAGTGCCATTACCATTCCAAGTTAGTGGTCTCTTTTGTATCAGTCTCCTAACAAGGTTAAGAGAGTAGTTTGACTACTTGAGATCTATAGACGCCAGAAAAGGACTCCAGAAAGAGCTGAGAAGACTATCAAGGCCATGGCTCAGTGGGCTAGAATCTGGAAGAGATGACTAACAGCACTAACCAGGAACCTGGGGCAGAAAGTCAGACATGCCAACCGAACAAACAAGGTGCCGTATGGGCTGTCTGCACCTGGAGCATTCAGACTGACCCATGATTCAATGTGACTACACCAAGCACCAAAGAGGCCAGCTATAGACCACACACTGTGGTTGGTCTGAGCTTCTCTTGTATTAAGCAGAACAAAGTCATAGGTGCCAGGGCTCAGCTTAACTGGAGAGGAAAAGCAGGGTCTGACCACTTCTGTCTGGTAAGTGGATAGATTGTATTTACCATATTTTGGTTTATTATTAAAATCGCCCTTAGCTTTTTACAAATCCACTTGCTAAGTCATTCACTTAATTTACTGAAATCAGCTGAAAAAGAGTGACATCACCACTGAGCTCTGACTATGCATCAGTTGAAAATGGTAAGAGAAGTTTGATTGGAAAGCAAGTTTTTTTGCAGAGCTATCTTGCTTTGAGAATAAGGCTTATTTCAGGAAAAGAATTATTCAAAAAGTTGGCAATTCCAGAAGAGAGTGGCTCTTAACAGATACTGGTGGGGCTCATATTAAAACAAACTCAGCAATAAAAAACATACTTTTTGGAAAATTTTTGAAAATATTATTTTTTTTCTTTTCAGCATAACAGTATTCATTGTTTTTGCACCACACACAGTGCTCTGTGCAATACGTGCCCTCCTTAATACCCACCACCTGGATCCCCTAACCTCCCACCGCCCACCCCTTCAAAACCCCTCAGGTTGTTTTTCAGAGTCCATAGTCTTTCATGGTTCACCTCCCCTTCCAATTCCCCTCAAATCCCTTCTCCTCTCCATCTCCCTATGTCCCCCATGTTATTGTTATGCTCCACAAATAAGTGAAACCATATGATATTTGACTCTCTTTGCTTGACTTATTTCACTCAGCATAATCTCTTCCAGTCCCGTCCATGTTGCTACAAAAGTTGGGTATTCATCCTTTCTGATGGAGGTATAATACTCTAAAGTGTATATGGACCACATCTTCCTTATCCATTCGTCTGTTGAAGGGCATCTTGGTTCTTTCCACAGTTTGGCAACCGTGGCCATTGCTGCTATAAACATTGGGGTATTAACATGTAGAAACCCTAAAATTATTCTAATCCAATTCACTTGTTTTGCTTAAGAGAAAACTGAGGTTCAAAGGTTTTTTTCTATTACTTTATTTGTCAAATATAATTATACTATAGTTATTATTATTTAAAAAACTAAAAATATCATATAAACCTTATTTTTCTAAAGATTTATTTATTTAATTGAGAAAGAGAGTGCAGCACAAGTGGGGGGAGGGGCAGAAGGAGTTGGAGAAGGAAAGCAGACTCCCTGCTAAGGGCACAGCCTACCAATGCAGGGCTTGATCTCAGGACCCTGAGATCTTGACCCCAGCTGAAATCAAGATTCAGAGGCTTAACCAACTGAGCCACCCAAGCACCTCTGAAAATATCACATAAATTTTAAAATGCTATACAAATATAAAGTAGTAGTAGTAGTAGTAGTATTACTCCTTATAATTAGAAATAAACCTATAAATAGCTTAAGAGTTTTCAAACTGAAAGAGCAACATGAAAGAGCAATTAAAAGATTTCCACTTCCAGGCAAGATAGAATAATAGGAACCAATCTACTCTCACCTGAAACAACCAAAAACAGAAAAAATATGTGAAGTTTTTAAGAACTAGATATCAGGCAATAGGAAATGAGAGATAAAAAGCAATTGCCCAGATTGCTGCCTTGAGAAATTTTTCTAGATCATGGTTCAGCAAGCTGGAACATATGCAAAGACCAGCAATTCCTTGGGTTGAGGACACAGCTAAGAGTCTCAGAAGACCAAAGCAGCTAGTTCATAGGACAAGGTACTAGGGGCAATTAACAGCATTTAACTAGATATTATGGATGCCAAAAATGGTACAATTAAAGCCATATCAATAGAAACTATCTAATGTAAAATATAGAAGCTTCAGGGGACCCAGGTAGCACAGTCGGTTGAGCATCCAATTCTTTTTTTTTTTTTTTTTTTTTTTTTGAGCATCCAGTTCTTGATTTTGGCTCAGGTCATGATCTCAGGATCATGAGATCAAGCCCTGTATCGAGCACTGTGCTCAGTGCAGAGTCTGCTTGAGATTCTACTTCTCCCTCTGCCACTCCTGCTCATGTTCTCTCTCTCTCTCTCTCAAATAAATAAATAAATATTTTTTAAAAAAGGAAAGAAAGAAAGAATTCTAAGAAAATAAAAATGGGGGCGCCTGGGTGGCTCAGTCATTAAGCAGCTGCCTTAGGCTCAGGTCATGATCCTGGCTGGAGTCCTGTAATTAAGCCCCACACTGGGCCCCCTGCTCAGCAGGGAGCCTGCTTCTCCCTCTCCCTCTGCCTGCTGCTCTGCCTACTTGTGCTCTCTATCTCTGTGTTAAATAAATAAAATAATATTAAATAAAATAAAAATAAATAAAATCTTATCTAAAAATAAAAAAAGAAAAATGAACAATGAGCATCAGTGAGCTTCAAGCAGCCAAATATATGTGAAATTTGACAGTCAAAAATAAAGTAGAGAAAAGGGAGAAGAGAAAAAATATTTAAAGAATAAATAGCCAATTTTTTTCCAAATTTGCAAAATCTATAAACTGACAGATGCTAAACAAACCTCAACCACAAGAAACATAAAGAAAACTACACTAAGGCATTTCATACTCACATTACTTAAAACCAGAGATACACAAAAAAATTTTTGTGAAGACCAACCAGAGAAAAAGAAATACTACATATTTCTTCCATATATATAAGAACCAGAATAAGAATGATGGCGTATTTCTCTTCAGATGTAAAAAGAGTGAAGCAAATCACCTTCACAGTACTGAAAGAAAAAAATGTAAACTACAATTCTATACCTAGCAAAAATATCTTTCAAAAATGATGGCTAAATGAAGATTTATTCTGACATACAAAAGTTTGAGTAATTCCTCACGCAGACCCACACTAAGAACTGTTAAGGGGAGTTGTTCAGGTATATAAAAAACGATACCAGATGGACATATGGATTTACACAGAGAAATGAAGACCAGAAGTATAACTACAAGTGCAAATATATCCATTGCACATATATTTTAAAAGCAACAGTCCATAACAGCATATTAAGATAAAAGCTGAAAGAATTTGTCAGTATCAAATCCACACTAAGAGAAATGTTAAAGGATACTCTTCAAGCTGCAGGGAGAAAATGTGCCATCAGAAAGAAACCCAACTCTACAAGAATCGAAAAACAACAGATGGTAAATAAGTATGTAAATACAAAAACGTTTTTGTTCACCTAATTTCTTTAAAAAGACAACTGCTAATTTAAAACAAAAATACTAGCATTCAAAGGTGGAGTTTTTACTTTAGAAGTAAAAGGTACCACAAAATGGTACAAAGGATGGTGGAAATATAATTATTCTAAGTTTATTGCATTGAGAAGAGGTAAGTGTTAACTGGGATCCATGAAGTATAAAGTAGCCTAACACTGATTCTAAATAAACTGTTACACGTGAGCCCTAGAGCAACTACTAAAATTTAACAAAAAGAAATACAGCTAAAAAGCCAATGGAATAAATAATGTAGATACTAAAAATAATTTGATAATTCACTGTTAAGAGAATGGTAAGGAAGCCATAGACTAGAAGCAAATATTTGTAATACTCATATTCGAACAAAAGAGTTATATCATAATAAAAGGACTCTTGCACGCTTAATAACAATGTGATGCAATAAAAAATAGGCTAAAGATTTGAACAAACAAAAGAAATACAAATGTCCAACAACCAAGTGAAAGAAGCTCAAGATCACTCACTATTTATCAGGGAAAAAAGGCAGTGGTATTTGAGGTGATGGATATGTGAACTAGCTTGAATGTGATGATTACTTGACAATATATATGTACATAAAATTGTACACTTTAATTATATGCAGTTAATTGTCAGATATATCTCATTAAAAAAAACACTATGATATACCACTTCAAACCCACTCATATGGGATCAAACAATTCTACTGCAAAGCACTTAATCAATGAAAATATATAATTCACAGAAACACTTGTATATGAATGTCAATAGCATCTTTATTCATCATAGCTAGAAACTACAAACAATTCAAATGTACATTAAGAGGTGAATGGATAAGTCAATTATGGTAGATTCATTTCATAAAATACTGCTCAACAATAAAAAGAAGCCAACTCCCAAAATGTGCAGCAACACAAATCAATCTCAATAACATTATGATGAACAAAAGAAGCCAAGCACAAAAGAGCACATATTGTATGATTCCATTCATAAGAGATTCTAAAATGGGCAAAATTTATCTATAATGACAGAAATCTGAGTAGTGGTTGTCTGGGGCTGGGTATGTAGGGAATTAACTACAGAGACAGGAGGAAAATTTCCAGGGGTATGGGAAATGTTATGTATTTTGATTAAGATGGTGGTTACACAAGTGCATAGATTTGTCAAAACTCACTGAATGTGTGTGCATTTTATGACATGTAAATTATACTTTGATAAAGTGGGTTGATTTTAAAGACAATTAGAATGTGCTCTGAATAAAGCATTTTTAGTAGTAGTTCTTATTCACGCTCCTACAATAGCTATCATTTTAGTCTTCCCAAGTGTCCATGTCCTGATGAGTAAAACAAAGCATTTGCAGTCAATATTTGTAAGTTCCTTTCCATTTAAACAGTTTTGAACAGTTTCGAATGCTAAAGTTAACTTAAGTACAATTAATAAACTTCCTGGACCTGATGTTATTTTGGTACCTATACACATACAGACATATGCATACACATGTACATATGTAGCCTGTATGAAGAAACACATCTGCATGTACATGTACATATACATATATGCATACCTGTATACAGAATACAAAGAGCTAATTGCCTTTTTCTGTGATAGGTTGACTTGGTGGTACCTATACTCAAAAATACCCAGAATATAGGCTTTTTAATGTCATGGTTGCAAAGTGGATATATTAATATTTGTAATCCTTGTGAGTTAAGAATTGTTTCTTGTTACCGTGTTATTATAAACAAGACCAGTTTTGGTTTCTTTGGTATTCTTATGAGCCCGGATGGGATCCTAGTTTCTGCAGAACAGTCTTCTTGAACAGCCCTGCTGCTCAGAACAAGTGAGCATCCTGTATCTCGTGTCATACTGATGTTTTCGGGATCACAAGAAACACTGAGCACACTTCACCCCTGTACTTCAGTGTCAAGTATGCTCACCACCATCACTTAGCCATCATTCACCGAACATGCACTATCCACGAGGTAGCAGAATGAAATAAATCCTACAACATTAAAGCTGTGATCCCTGAACTTGCCTGTTCATAAGCATCCCTTGCCCCCACCCCAAGAGACCTAGTGATTGGAAATCACTGGAAAGAAGGCCCAGGGTCGTTATACTCCAAGTACACGATGACGTTCAGGATGAGGCCAGTCTGGGAAACCCTGGCCTAATGTGAGAAATCATAGAATTTACTTCAAGTTCTCAGGCAAATAGATCACTACTCAGAGATTTGGCACATTTTAATGTATTCAGATTTGGACTGAATCT
Organism: Mellivora capensis; assembly: GCA_004024625.1. Classification (NCBI taxonomy): domain Eukaryota; kingdom Metazoa; phylum Chordata; class Mammalia; order Carnivora; family Mustelidae; genus Mellivora; species Mellivora capensis. The sequence goes on from PISX010034543.1 coordinate 7,244, forward strand.
TTCTCTGAAGTCTCACTGGTAATTAGAGGGTAAAAGTTAAGTGGTAAATTACAACCAGACACCCAGATTTGAGGCCAAGGGTGAAGTCACTGTGGTATTGTCCATCAAGTAATCACCTCTTCATCAGGCAGATATTTCAACCTGGTTCCTGAAAATCAAAACAAATCATAGCATTTCTCATCCAAAATAAGGGTTTCAATGGAAGCAAATGTGCTCATGGACATTGGGTGTGTATCTGACAGCCAAATATTTGAGCTATGCAAAGCAGCCATGAGAGTCCCCTGCAGGCTGGGTGACAGGTCCAAAGACAGCTCATTTAAAGCGACATTTTTTACCAAGACAGAATAAATGTTTTTTTCTCATTCATAAAAGAATTAAACACACACACACACACACACACACACACATTTTTTAAACCTACATTCTTGAAGCCTGAAACACAAGACTCACATCTGATCCAGAATAACCATAGCCATCATCTCTAATTAAGAGGCAGGTAATAATCTCATTTTCCAGTCCTCCTGTCATTTGAAGATTGCTTATCTTTCTGGAAATCAATGACCTATCAGCATTCAGGTGATAATAAATAAAAAATAATATAAAAATATATATTATATATATAATATATATAATATATAATTATAATAAAATAAAATATATAATAAAATATATTATATATATGTATATATACGTATATTATACGTATATAATACGTATTTTTTTACCAAGACAGAATAAATGTTTTTATTTATTTTTATATTTAAAAATATATATATATATATATATAAAAATATATATATATAAAATATATATAAAAATATATATATATATATAAAAATAATTTATATTTTATTTATTTTTATATTTAAAATATGTATATTTTATTAAATATACATATACATATGTATATATACGTATATATATATACGTATTATATACGTATAATATACGTATATATACATATATATAATATATATATAAATATAAAAAAATATATAAAAAATAAATAAAAAATAAAAATAAACCAGATTGGGGGGAGGGCTGGGTTGGGGGGGCCAAAGCACAAACTTAGTCCCCCAGTCCAGTGCCTAGTCTCCTCAAAATCCCCTGTTCTCAGTTTCCTATATCAATTTACTAGTGACTTAGGAAGCAGGAAATCACTAGAAAGTAATAATTCTCTCTAAAGAAAATATGTGTGCCACTCTGACAACGTCAATGGGGTCAGAGTGCAGAAGGGGGTTTAAATATTCTAAAATTGACATCAATCCAAACTCCCCCTCTTCCTGGTTTACAGATGGCCTGTTTCAGAGGGGCCAGCTGGTCAAATCCCAGGAAAACTTCAAAAACATCATATTGGGAAATGTAGACAATATCCAAAATATTATCTGTGGAATCGGCTGAGCCTTTTTCATTATAAAGGTCCTGGAAATTCTCTAGTAAATAAATATGTTAGTAACATTTTTTTTAAATATCGAAAACTGCTGAATTCTTCCTCCTTCTGTATCTGTTGGGTAGTCAGTCAGAATTCTCTAATTAAATAATTTCCAAACATAGCTAATAGCCAGATCTTTTTAAAAGTACACATTTGAAGACTCGCCCTAATTCAGTGGGATAAGATCCAGAAATATGTGGACTAAAAACCCTCTTACCTCACAAAATTACAACTGATATTTGAATTGTTCCACACAAAATTTACAGAAAGCAAAAAATTGGGAGAAAAAATGGTGTATGTGCATTTCTAAGGCACAACAGTTTACGTGAAACTAAAATATATAAGTATACCCATTTGACACACTTTTAATGTAAAGACTTTATTCATATAGGTCTACTTATTGAACCATAACGCCATCTTTCTTGCATTTTCTTTTTTTTTTAATTTTTTTTTAAATTTATTTATTTGTCAGAGAGAGAGGGGGAGAGAGCGAGCGAGCACAGGCAGACAGAGTGGCAGGCAGAGGCAGAGGGAGAAGCAGGCTCCCTGCCAAGCAAGGAGCCCGATGTGGGACTCGATCCCAGGACGCTGGGATCATGACCTGAGCCGAAGGCAGCCGCTTAACCAACTGAGCCACCCAGGCATCCCTTTCTTGCATTTTCATATCCACAGTACAGGTATGCAATTTTTAGGTTTAGTTTCTTTGAAATAGAAGAAGGACTTGAAGGCATTTGTAAGGAAATCTGAACTCTTTGATTTTTATAATTTTTCCCATCACAGTTCCCTTGTCTCCATACAAAAATAAACAAACAGTATTACTTTCTTTGCACTCATTGTATCAGTTTGCATTATTTACACTGGATCATTAGTAAATTTAGGAACAAGCATAGCATATACATCAAGCAGGTTGTGCAGAAGTGCTGTTGAATACAAAAGAATGGACTACAAGCCAAGAGCAGTCAGCTTGCTGTGGACGTTGGTCAGTATGTCTTGCTGGAGCAAAGAAAATGTTTGATAAACCAGAGAGTGTGTTGAATAAAGGCTCATTAGCAGAATCTCTACCATATTTCTTAAGGCCTCCACACATGGGTGATTAAGATGATGATCTAAGCCTGGGAACTATTACCATAAACTGGGTCTTTTCAGACTTGAATGTGCATACAAATCCCCTGAGAGTCCTGTTAAAATGCAGATTCTGGTTCAGTTTATCTGGAGGAGAGCCCAAGAATCTGGATTTCTAACAAGCTGCTAATTTGTTAACAATCTAGGTTGGGAAGCTCTAAATGAGAGCTTTTTATGTCACATGAAGTTCTTTTTTTCTTTTAAAGATTTGATTTATTTATTTGTCAGAGAGAGTGGGGGAGAGAAAGAAAGAGACCACAAGCAGGGGGAGTGTCAGGCAGAGGGAGAAGCAGGTTCCCAGCTGATCAGGGAGCCCTATGCAGGACTGGATCCCAGGGTCCTGGGATCATGACCTGAGCCAAAGGCAGGCACTTAACCACCTGAGCCACTCAGGCATCCCATAAGTCACATGAAGTTCTTGATGAACAGCAAAACCTAGAGCTTCAGTGTTGCAGCACTGAATTTCAATTTTCAGTTGAAAATGGATATTCTTTCTACTCCCATTTTATAAAGTTTATTGAAAACATTAAATAACTTCTTTAAAACAGAAGAGATTATTAACCCATCATACTCAATCACGGTGTATGGTCTTCTGATTTTTTTTTCCAACTATTCTGGGGACTAAAGTTTCTGTCTTGTAGAAAGAAGTTTTAGGGTGATGACCAGAAGGTCTTTTCATTTTCTACTGATGTCAACAATTCCCTTTTTCTGTCCCCACAGCAAAATAAAAATTGAACTCTTTGCTCTTGTAGGTTTGGGCTTACAGGGAAGGTAATTATATTAATAGAAAATTCATCAGGATACCTTCTTCTGATTCTCTCTTCCAATACTAGCTGTACAGTTTGGGCGAAGCCAGTGAATGGTAGCTAACACAAAGCCAAAATCAGTGATTTGACAGCAAATATCTTCTTCGTGAATCATCATAGGAAAGATAGCAGGGGAGTGACAGAGGAATAAGGAAGAAAAGTAGAAGCAGCTCTAACAGGTTTTTTCTTGCTGTGGTGGTTTATTTCAATTGTCAATGGGTCACAAAAGAAATTTTTAATCAGAGTCCCATTTCCTTCCATTGTTTTTGGCTCCTACCATGACTGATACTTGATTTGAGCCATCTTTGGCAGCCCACAACATTATTTTAATACCCACAACCAAACTATAGTGATGATATGCTCACATGCAGGATGGGATTATGGTGATGGATATTGTTATCAAGCAGTATTTATTCCACCTGGCTGAAAAAAAAAGAAAGTGTGAATCGACTACAGGGAGAGAAAGGCCAGTCTCTACCAGAGAGAGGAGAGCCAGCTCTCGATTGTCTATAATCCTCCTAGCACCAGGGTATGGAACCTTGACAGCAGCCTACAAGCCAGGGCACTCAATGCCTCATCTTTCATGGACATCATTATTGAGAATCCACATCTGGACTTTTGACTCCTACTTAGGTGGAAAATGTTACTCGAAAAACACAAAGCAATTTTCTTCAGAATCCCAGCAAGCTCTTCAGGGAACAGAAGAGACAGAACAGGAAAGCCACTAAGTGGGCTGCTGCTGGTTAAGGGATCATGACTGTCATGCCCACATTCCCACGTGTTTTAAAAATATCCACACATGAGAGGCACATGGGTGGCTGATTCTCGATTTTGGCTCAGGTCATGCATGATCTCAGGGTTGTGAGATCGAGCTACACGTTGTCAAGCTCTGTGCTCAGTGAGGAGTCTGGTGGAGATTCCCCCTTCCTTAGTCCCTCCCCCTCTTTCTCTCTCTCAAATAAATAAATAAATCTTTTTAAAAATATATATCCACACATGAGAACTTTGAGACTTTACATTGAGAGAGGACGATGCTGCTTGCAACAGATCCTGCTACTTATGATCAGTGGTCCAGCTTTTAAAATTCTACTTCATGATAGCATGCCACACAAATTTCTTTGTGATCTCTTAACTGTATCAGGAACACGGTTCTAATCTTTTAGATGCTAGAGACCCCTTAAGACTATGATGGCCATCTGTGAGCCACTTTCCCAAGACACAAAAACAACCTTCTGCATACAACTTCCAGGATTCCTAAGATGCCCTAAAGATTTTCTTCTTCTATATGGCTACCAAGAAACAAATTGCCATTCTAATAAAATATGGATATTCTCTGAGCCTTTCAAAAAAAAAGTGCTGTATGTACTAAACATTGTAAACTCTGGGTAAGAAGCCCAGCAACTTCTGTCCCATTCAGAAAACTATCTGCTTTCAGCGCCCCCACTATAGCCACCAACTTCCTGTGTTGGGGTCAATGGAACGAACTTCAGTTATATAAGATTATTCATTTGGTGCCAGCTACAGTACCTGTTTGATTGTTCGGTATTTCCACATTCGGGAACTGCTCTCAATGACTGCCTGTGGTGTCACTGCCATTCTGAATCATGCAAATGATATGTCCTATCCTCTGACTCAGAAGGCTTTATTTCATTGAAAATTATTTTAAGGACTGCAAGCAGAGAGTTGGTCTTTGCTTAGATCTGACTTCCCAAATAACATCCCTTTTCCTTTTCTCACAGGGATCCAACAAGCTGCTGCAGAGGGAAACAGGGAAGCGGAAGGGGAGGGGGATTGGATCCTGTGGATCTCAGCTTGAGAAAATTTCCCCTCTTCAGGAAGCAAGGTGCTCCTCTCAGAGAATCTGAGCTCCACCACCCTTGCCAAATTTGGTGCAGCAGCTAATGGTACATTTCCATGTACGTACTTTTCTCCTTATTTTCCCCAAGGAAAGGGCAAGTTGGGATATGCATGCACAGCATGAAGGACTGAAATAGCCTTGTTTAAGTAGCTCAGCAGCTGCCAAGTGAAGCTACTTGGCTGTGTCCATTGTGGGCAAAAGACTCTATTCTGCGCTGGTCAGGCAGCATTCTCCAAGGCCCACCATCTTTGTCCCCTTGTACTCTATACGGAAACCCTATGAAGTCATGAAAACAGACATTAAAAGTAGGATTTGAGTCCCCCCAAAAATAAAATAAAAAAAAAAATAATAAAAGTAGGATTTGAGTCCCAATGGCGTAGTCATGTGACTTACTAGCTGTGTGAACATTAGCAATACAACTGAATCTCTTTTTTTTTTTAAGATTTTTTTAAAATTTATTTATTTGTCAGAGAGACAGAGCGAGAGAGAGCGAGCACAGGCAGACAGAGTGGCAGGCAGAGGCAGAGGGAGAAGCAGGCTCCCTGCAGAGCAAGAAGCCAGATGTAGGACTCGATCCCAGCACGCCGGGATCATGACCTGAGCCGAAGGCAGCTGGTTAACCAACTGAGCCACCCAGGCGTCCCAACTGAATTTCTTTGAGCCTCCATTTATTCAGCTATAAAATGGTGTGAAAATGGTACCTATCTTAGGATTGTTGTGAGGATTAAATCAATAAATACAGTACCTGTAAAGTTCCTAGATCAGTGTGCAGCATACATTAAATACTGTGTGAAGGTTAGCTCTGATTATTGTTATGTAAGTTATCACTGAAACTTTTCTGTAACTCAAGAGTTAAAGCCAGAAGAAACACATTGTTTTTAGTTTACAGGACAAAAGGCAATACGGCATAGACTCTGGAGTCTGGTAGCTCATCACAATGGAAAATGCTGCAGCAGGTCAAAGCCCGCTGAGCTCAAAAATCATGCCTTAGCTGAGCCACTTTGTAGCTGTGTCTGCAGTTAGCAAGGGATAATAATAGATTCTTCCTTCTGGGATCTTACTGGCACTTAAGTCACACCACGCAGATAAAGTACTTAGCCCACAAGGAGGAGTGTGCAATTAATGTTAGCCATCACTATAACTAAAAATTAATGTATACAAGACATGTATACAAACTATACAATATAGGCAGTATACATCCATTCACTTAAAAACCATTGTTATTGCACATACTATTTGCCATAAGAAAAGAGTTCCCTTATTCAGTCCTCCTTAACAACCTCAGGAGGCAGATGCCATTACCTCACACTACTTTAAATATGAAGCAGCAGGCCACACCTTTACCAAATTGTAGAACCCAGGATTCCATCCCAGGCTCCCAAGACAATGCTCTTCCAGTGCTACCCAGTGGAACTTTCCACA
>PISX010034544.1:0-13886 GCA_004024625.1 Mellivora capensis
GGGCAGGCTAGCCTGCGAGGAGAGAGAGATGGTTTAGGTCAGAGCATGGGCTAAAGTGTTTTGTTGTGTGTGGTCCATTTATATCAGAATCACCATGGAGAACATGTTAATAATGAAAATTACAGGGTTGACTCCAAAGCTATTGAATCAGAATTTCTGGGAATCTCTATTTTTTACTTGCCCCCCACAAGTGATTCCATGTCTGTTAATGTTTGAGAGTCACCATGATTGAGAATTGACTTGGGATGATGAAACCAAAGAAATGTTTCCCCAAAGCATTCTGCAGGCTCTTGGAATGCGCCTTCTCCTCTCCCCACTCCACATTCTGGCTTCCTGTGAAAGGCAGGGCAGGCAGGGTTTCCCTGAGTGTGTTTTGCTTCCGTTAGGCTCTCAGCGAGGTCCCATTGTGCCCAAAGGCTGATATTTGCTGACGGGCAGCAGAGCCATAGAGCAGGACAGGGCAGCCTAGACGTCAGGAGGGCCCAAGTTCTAATCTGGCTTGGCCCAAGCTTTCTGTCCTTAGGTAGACTCTTTTGCCATTTTAAGGGACAGGAAGCTTTGCCCATCTCACAGTACTATTAGGAAGAGAGCATTCAACGTTGAGTCTAATGTTTCTTCAGATCTGCCAGCCTGTTTCCTCATCAGTGAAAGATATTTACAGCATCCTTAGTCTTAGGGTTCATTCTTACTTTCCTCTTTTTCTCCTCTCCTGATCTCACCCACACCACTGCTGGTGATGGCCACAACTACCCTAGGAGGTAAGAATTGACACCCCTGTCTTGGAGATGAGCATGCTGTGACTCAAACACACATAGAGCAGGTGCCTGTCCAAGTCCACTGACACCGAGGTCTGTCCAGTGCCACTGTCCAGAGACATCTTATGGGCATAATGTGGTCACCTGGGAACTTTCAGTCCTGTGGTCTGATCCAATAGCCCAGGGTGAGGCAGAAGAGGGACAGGACACTTGATGTGGAAATGCAGAGGAGGAAGAGAGTGATTCTGACTGTGGAGATCTTGAGAAGGCCATTGGGAAGGGGTGAAATTAAGACAGGAGTATTTCATGTGAGGTTTTTATAAGTTTGGAGTGTGAAGGATGCCTATGGATTCCTTAGGATGGGAGAGTGAACATGTGATGAGAAAAGGTATGGAGACAAGATACTTCTATTCATGTTTGGGGGAATAACCAGCCTTCCAGGTAAAGTAAAAAGCGTGGAGGAGGACTTGAGTAAAGCTATCACAGGACCAGAGGTGGGAGGCCTTGACTACCATGCTAGGTAGGATGTCTCTAGGGAAGGGCACTCCAGTGGAAGTGGGCATGAGATAAGGGCTTGGAATAGAAAAGGGCAGGCCTTTTTGGGAGTTGCTCAGGGTCTCCCTGTCCCATCTGTTCCCTTCCCCGAGCCAGAATTCTTCCCTAAAGGTTCAAGGCCCTCTCTGCTGGGATCACCTTGCAAAAGAGCATCCGTTCCGCCTGCTGCCTGGATTGAGCAAGAGGCTGGAAGCAGGGTGAGGAAGCAGCAGCTGTGAGTCAGACCGCCCCCACGCAGGCTCCAGCCTGGGCCTGCGGCCCCAGCTGGGATTGGAGCTCTCGCCCTGGTTGCATTTGCCGAATATGCGCTGTACCGCCAAGTGTGGCTCAGAGCTGCCCTGACTCACTGGGAACTCTCCGAGTGGCTCGTGCCCCTGCCGCGGCTTTCATTTCACTTTCTTCCTCCTCTACACTCCCCCTTCTCCTCCCTTGCATCCTATTCTTTTATGCTCTTCTCTTCCTTTTAAAATTTGCCCTTCTCTGCCTTTCCTTTCTTACTCGTAGCTTCTTCTCCTCCCTCCTTTGAATCCTTTTATTATCTTTATGGTGGTATTTGTAATGTGACTCAGGAGGCCCAGGTTTAGACTGGGCTACCAGTGACTCACTAGATGGCTTTAGACTTATCCATTCTCTTTGGGGCTCAATTTGCACATCTGTCCAATGAGGCAGTTTGCTTAGATGGAGGTTGAAAGACAAAGAACCATCAGGATTTCTCCTTCTAGAATTCTCTGTGTGTACTCCTTCCCATATCTCATAGAACAGTTGAATGGCAGAGTTCACAGGGCTCTTGGAGTTTCCTTAGGGGTATGGATCTAGACCTTCGGTACCTGCTGGATTCACCTATTGAGCTTCTGAAACTGTGTTGCCCAGACCAATTTGATGAAAATCTGTGGGGGAGAGGCTCAGGAATTATTTTTTAAAAGCTCCCCGTGTGATTCTGTTAAGCAGCCAGGGTGGAGAATTATTGATTTAGAAGAAGCAACTTTTGGTACAGGTAGGGAAACCAAGGTCTAGAGCAGAGACAGGGGCATGTCTGGTGTCACGTGGTAAGGTATTACAGAAAAAACCAGAACCAAGCCTCCCTCCCCCTCCACCCCCTTGGCCTGGACTTTGAATCACCTTAAGCAAATGCCACTGCTTACAGTGGGGCCAGGCAGGAGAGCCGCCTTCTAACTCTGCCAGAGCCTGGCTTAGAGGCAAGGCCCAGACACAGCCCCATTAAGCCAGGCGTGCCTTACGGGAATTGCTCCTGGCTCCAGCTTAGAAAACAAACAGAGTACTTTGGTTTTCTTTGGCTGTATCTGCTGGTGGGGGAGCTGGGAGGAGAGCACCTGAGGACACAGGTTTGCTGCTCTTCTCCCAAGCAAAGTGGGGCTGCCAGCTGGGGAGGACTGGAGACAGGTGGGCAGAGCCACTTTGGGGGTGAGCCAGGCAGTATGTGCTTGAGAAGCACCCCACACATGGGTTGATGCCTGAGGGGGAGGGGAAAGGGGCTGGGAGCCTCAGCTGGGGTGGCAGCTGGAGGTAAACCCTGCACCTTGACCTGCCTCCAGAGAGACCCCTTCCGGTGTATGTGAGCCCCACTCCTTCCTTCCAGACAGTGGTCATAGCGGGAGGAGGTCTTGCTTGGAATCTTCACTCAAGCCAGCCACTATGGTAAGTTCCTTATACTCGATATGTCGTTCCCATGTGTATTCTGCACAGCTTCCTGATGTAGGGGTGATGAGTGTGTCCACTTCTCAGATCAAGAAGCAACATCAGAGAGGTGAAGTCTACCACTGCAGGCATACACCGTAGGTACGGAACTCTACGTAGGTCTGCCTGCTTGCAAAACTGAGCCTCTTAGCCAGTACACAGCACGCTTTTGTATAAATCAGCAGACCTGGGTTTCCGCCTGCACTCCTCTCATGACAGGCTGTGTGTCTTCAGACAAATTTGTGTCTCTGGGCCTCAGTTTGCTTCCTCTGTAAATTGTTGGCTCTGCTTCCTTCACATGACTGAGGAGGGGATCAAGTCAGAGGTGGACATGAAAGAGGTTAGTAAACAACAGACATACAAAGTAAGAGATTATTGCTGTTAACACCAAACACAGCTGTGTCCCCACTTGGGGAGCCACCATCACACATACACCTGTCCATACTTGTGACCTTGGCCATCCCTGGCAACCTCTCAGTTCCCAAGGACTCAGGTGGAGGAGTAGAGGGGGAGAGAGGCAATAAAGGAACCTGTTGATTAAACACTTCACATCTCTCAGATGAAAGCTTCTAGATAAATATCACAGTGCCACATAAATAAAACATAAATGAAATAATATTATCCTGATCCCCTCCAGCCAGGATGCCTGCAGATGCTTTCATGGAAGGTAAGGGCAGCTAGGTCCAAAAGAGTCAGGATGACTAGAGTTCAACTCCTTTCCCTCCCAGGTACTGGCTGCATGACCTGGGGGCTGGTTACTTAGCCTCTCTGAGTCTCAGTGTCCTCCTCGAATTAGGAATAAAATACACCTATCCCCTGGCTGCTGCAATTCGGCTAGCTCCTATACCTATCTCTGGTCTAGGATCTATCACACTAGATACTGTTACCTCTTGACATGCCTGCCTTCCCCATTCTTCTGCAAAGGTCCTGACAGTCACCGTGCTCATCTTGATGTGATGGTTATACTCAATGTCAATCCCTTTCTTCTTTCGTTCTCTCAAAGTCACTCCCAACTTCGTACCCCCAGGCCAACATTTTGACCCACGCCAACTTCTCCACTTAGTACATTATTCAGCTGGAACAGAAAGTGTGGAGGCTGCTGACTTGTTGAGATGTCCAGGATCTCAACTTTCCAGTTGCCTGACCTTGCGAAGTCTTTTTCGATCTCTGAGACTTAGTTTATGCATCTCTGACATGGGGACAGTAACCCTCCTGTGCACCTAAATCCTTGCTAGAAGGATCAGATGCGATTCTACCAGGGAAGAAGATTTGCAAATTGTAAGATATTTGGAAAATAAGAAGGAATGTTATCTGTACTGGGAAGTCATGGTCTCTTAACACGGATATATTTGGATTGGCAATGTCGTTTCTGCTAGGCTCTGGTACCCAGCCCGTGGAGTCCTTTCACAGCATCATCTAAGACTGACTGTCTTTAACACTTTACCTTTGGGTGACCAGACATCATCGCTACCCCTGCTCTTCCCAAGTCTTTTGGTATCTCCTTGCTGACCTCTCCCATACTCCACAGTCAGGGAATCTGGAAACACTGCTCATTTGGAAGCCAGGAGACCAGAAGTGGAGTCTTGGCCTTCGGTCTGATATCCCGCTCTCGAACTCGGCTGCTTCTAGTGACAACTGAAGAGCCTCCGGTGACAGTGCTTGTCAGCTCTCCCATCGTTAGCACATTTACTTCCCAAGGACATAAAAGAAGGGATGCAAGTAGCTTTCCTAATGCCACTCGGCAACCATTCGGTATCAGAATCGTGTCTTACTTATCTCTTCATCTCCAGTGCCTGGCACAGTGCCTGGTCTGTACCCTATACTCTGAAAATGTTTGTTGAGTGCCTTCTGACACTTGACTACATGCAAACTTACTTGATGTTTTCCCTTGCTAAAAATGGGCAATTTTGAAATTGGATTTTAGAAAGATTTAAGTTGTTTATAAAAATCCTTAAACCATGGCTTTCAAATATGTTTCTCTGAGCTTAAGGGATCTGTGGCTAGACCTCAGGGAACTACAAGTTGCGGAGTGGGCTAGCTGATGGGATGGGGGAGGTATTGCTGATAATCTGATGGCCCCACTCTCACTGGGGTTCATATAGGATGTATGGGTAGGATTTTTTGAAAAGGCGGAGCCTATTGCTTTGAAGTGTTTGAGAAATGAATGATTTCAGATAATGAGAAGGAATTGGGGATATCCCAAATTAGGCACTCAGCGTAAAACAGTGGGATACATATGAAGATTCCAATCTGCACTTCCTTCTCCAATTTTGGGAGTGGGGTTTTCTATATAAGTCTTTAGGATCCTTCCACAAGACGGTATGTAATAGGTACAGAAATCCACTGGCATCAGACCACAGCTTGGGGCCGAAACCTTAAGCCCTCTCAAGCTCTCTGTTTTCTTGAGGATAGCCCATGGCCCCAGGCAGGCGGCCCCCCATGCCAGGTCTGGCATCCCTAGCTGTGAGTTGGCACATCTGAGGGCCTGGCCTAACTCTGGGCCAGGAGCTACTAGTGCAGTCCAAGAACATCGCTGGGAAGCTGGAAGGAACTGTCCCAGAGGCTGCAAAGGAGCACGGCCCATCCACGTTTGCTCAGGCATCCAGGGAGCAGGTAGCTGGGCTAGGAGGAGGCCATTGGCGTTCTCACTAAGGGTCTTCTGGCTCAGATTCCAAAACAAGCTAGGGAGAATGTTTCTGCAGCTGGGAAGAAAGATGGGGGAAATCCCTCTGAGACCTTTTTATGCTCTGTGACTTTTTATGTCCTTAAGACAGCCACAGAAATAGCTCTCGGTTTCATCTTCTTTGCCATGTTTCCCACTGATTTGGCTCCTGGAAAATTGCTGTTGTGTTTGCTCCTGTGGTCTAGAGGCCTGGCCCCCTAGCACCTATTCCAAAGTGTGACCTTTCATGTCAAAAGTATAAGGTCTTTGTGTCTGTACCATGTGCCAGCGTAAACTTCTGATACCCCTAAAAATGGATCAACCAAAAAACCAAGGAACAAAAATGGGACTGCCAGGTATGTGATAGAAGGGTCCAAGTCACTCCAAATCTGTGTAAATAGAGGAACCCCAGCAGTCACCCCCTCCTGTGTTCTGGCATGTGTCAGTGTAGCAAAGTGTCCAGAAAAATGGGGGTGGAGGGGCACCTGGGTGGCTCAGTGGATTGAAGCCTCTGCCTTTGGCTCAGGCCATGATCCCAGGTTCCTGGGATCGAGCCCCGTGATGGGCTCTCTTTTCAGCAAGGAGCCTGCTTCCCCTCGTCTCTCTCTGCCTGCCTCTCTGCCTACTTGTGATCTCTGTCTGTCAAATAAATAAATAAAATCTTTTTTTAAAAAAATGGGGGTGGAGGTGACCATTTCCGAGAAAGATGAGCACTCTCCTGTCTAAGATACCTGTGCTTTTTTGTCTGTGACAATCTTGATGATAAACCTATTTGTGGAGGGAGGGAGGGGTCCTGTTACAGCTGAGTCACTGGATGAACCACGGAGGGCTACTAAGTTGTCTCCTGTCTCCTTCTCCCAAGTGTCTGGGGGACACCCATTTTTCAGGCAGATATCTCACTTCTCCCCCGACGCTGTATTCTCCTTAGTATGACCGCCGCAGCACAAGTTCGGGGTGGGTGCCTCCCCAAATATTAGAACGTCAGCTGTGAATTGGAGAGCTCTGAGTGCAGCCACCTTCGTTTGCAAAAGAGGTCTTGTTTGGGAGTTCCTTCCTGTGGGCTTCCAAAGGGAGTTTAAAATTGTTAACCCATTCCCCCATTCTGTCTGTGATAACTGGATTCTGTTGTATTTTAATGAGGAAAAGACAAGGAGGGATCCGGACAGCCACTCCAGGTCATGTGGGCTTTGTGGGAGCAGTGACAAAGTGTGAACTCTAAGTCCTCATCACTGCCTGTCCAGCTGGGCCCTGTGGCTCGGCAGAAGGTACCAACAGGAACCTAAGAAGCATCATCCTGACGTCACAGATCATTCTGGGGCCAGCGGGTTTGTCAGCGGGTCCCAGCAAGGAGCTGAGAAGCTTCTATCAGCTCCAAATTCACATGAGAGGAAAACAAAATTCCATCATAATGTTGACCATCTGTGGATGAAGAGGATTTTTCAAGAGACGCCACTGGAGAAGGGGACGAGGAAAAAAATGACTATTGTCTTAAGGGAACATGATTTAAAAAGGGAGCACTGGTTCAACTAAGCAAATATTATATGACCTAGTGCTTTGTTAGCTTACCTTACCAGGATTCTGAATTTTAAGCAATTTTAAGCTTTTTTTTTTTTCTTTTTAAGTATTTTTTTTTTGTGGTAAGAACACTCAATATGAGTTCTGCCCTCTTAGGGAATTTTTAAATGTTCAATACAATATTATTAACTATAGACACAATGTACATCAGATCTCTAGAACTTATCCCTTGCAAAATTGAAACATTATGTCCATTGATTAGCAACTCCTCATCAACCCCTCCCAGAGCCCCTCAAAACCACCTTCTACTCTCTGGTTATGTATTTGACTATTTTTGGTATCTCCCATAGGTGGAATCATGTCGTATTTTCCTTCTGTGACTGGCTTATTTTCTTCAGCTTAATGTCCTCATGGTCCATTCATGTTGTCACACATGTCAGAATTTCTTTCTTTTTAAGACTACTACTCCATGGTTTGTATATTCCATAATGCCTTTATCTTTTCATCCAGGGATGGCATCTCAGCTATTGTAAATCAAAGCCACAGTGAGTCATCACCTCACATCTGTTAAGATGGCTTTTATCACAAGAACAAAAGAAGCGAGGGTTGGCGGGAATGTGGAGAAATAGGAAGTCTTGTGCCCTGTGCACGGGGATGTAAAATGGTGCTGCCACTTTGGGACATTACACAGGTTCCTCCAAAAATTAAAAATTCAAATACTGTATCATCCAGCTATCCAACGTCTGAGTATATATCCAAAAGGGTTGAAATCAGAATCTCGAAGAGACATTAAAACTCCTAAATTCACTTAAGCTTCTTTTTCTTATGGACAGTCTGTTTCAAAACTGTGTCATAATCCGTGCAGGAGAGTAGTAGTCTCCCTTCATGCTAGAATCCTGAAGCCCATGAGGATGAAGAACTCCCCTCATTTTCTCCTAAGTTTCCTTTCCATCAAAAAACTTGCCAGATGGTCCTTAGGATGCCTATAAAGTAGAGCTAATATTCAGTTTAAAATAGTTCCAAGAGGGCCGCCTGGGTGGCTCAGTGGGTTAAAACCTCTGCCTTCGGCTCGGATCATGGTCTCAGGGTCCTGGGATCGAGCCCCCCATCGGGCTCTCTGCTCAGTGGGGAGCCTGCTTCCTCCTCTCTCTCTCTCTCTGCCTCTCTGCCTACTTGTGATCTCTCTCTCTCTCTGTCAAATAAGTAAATAAAATATTTTAAAAAATAAAATTAAATAGTTCCAAGAAAGCTATATGGCTGTCTAGCACACATACTATAGGACTTTTTAGGGGGACTGGATAATTCAAAAGGTGAAACATCAAGGTTATTCCAAAAATAATATTCTTAAAGCAACACTTTGGTGAACAAACTGATGATGCTCTTTAATAACACCAAAATGTTATCTCTTTTCCCAATAATCTATAACTTGGCTTTGTTCAGATTTTTCTAAGTTACTTTTAAAGTTCACATTGAACTTATCTTTTTTTTCCCAAACACCCTTCCAATGATCTTTGACCAAAAATGATAAACCTATCGACTTGAATTTTTCAGATTTGAAGACAGTTTATTCAATTGAGGTGAAAAGATTTATTAGGCTCTCTTGTGAACAGTGTATCTTAGAGGACCTTATAAACCACTAAAAGTTTATGTCATCTTTTTATCTTATTAAAAATTATGTAAAGTTTATTAGACTTTATTATAGTTTGGTAATTGTAAATTAATAAAACTTAAAGGCAAATTATCAATTGGGGAAAAATGATCAATTCTGGGAAAAATGCTCATAAAGTATTTACATGTGAGGATATTCAGGGCAATGTTAACTACAAAGGAAATCATCTGAATATTACCACTGAAGAAAGCCAGTTTCAAACTATTCTGTGGTATGTTTTGAAGCACTTTTGGCTGCAGGGGTGTGGATGTCTTTACTGAGAATTGAAAGGGGAATCCTATAATTCAAAAAGACCTGGGGGGCGCCTGGGTGGCTCAGTGGGTTGGGCCTCTGCCTTCGGCTCAGGTCATGATCTCAGGGTCCTGGGATCGAGCCCCGCATCAGGCTCTCTGCTTGGCAGAGAATCTGCTTCCCCCTCTCTCTCTCTGCCTGCCTCTCTGCCTATTTGTGATCTCTGTCTGTCAAATAAATAAAAAATATTAAAAAAAAAAAAAAGACCTGGGAACTGGGAGTTATTGGGAATCATGGATGATGTTCTCTCATTCTTCCAGAAGCCTATCATCTGTTGCCTCTGCTAATGGTGTAGGGTCACTGCCCTGATTCAGGGTCTTAGCCAGCCGCCTGTCTTCCCAGTACCTTGGTCTTGCCAGCTTTAAGTCCTTGGAGAAAAAGTCGGATTGGGTCACCTTGGGTTAAGTCTTTACTCTTGATTCAGTCAGCTACGATTAAAGAGGGAGGGTTACCTGGGAAAACCATGGCCAACATGCTCAGTACTGTGTGCATTTGGGCCAGTTTTCAGAAAGCAGAGTTATAGGCCAGGTAAGCTTCACAGTGGTTCATACTACCCCGTGCAGGCATACACGTGTGTGCTGTGTCCCGATCTGAGCAACAGTGACTGTAAGTGTATCTACCAAAAGGTCACCATAAGTTGTTAGTATTAGTTCTAGCAGATTTATATCTTCCTCATTTCCTTAAATCATCTATAATAAGTGCATTTAATTTTTTTAAGGGTCCAACTCTCTTTTTTTTTTTTAAGATTTATTTCTTTATTTAGGGGGGAAGGGCAGAGAGAGAGGGAGTGAGAGAAACTTAAGCAGGCTCCATGCTGAGCAGGGAGCCTGACAGAGGCTTAGTCCCATGACCCTGAGATCACAACCTGAGCTAAAACCAAGAGTCAGAGGCTCAGCTGACTGTACCACACAGGTGCCCCCTACTTTTTTAAAGATTTTGTTTATTTATTTATTTATTTTGAGAGAGACAGAGTGCACACCTGCATCCATACACGGGGGAGGGGCGGGGGAGAGGGGAAGAATATCAGGCAGACTCCAGATTGAGTATGCTGTCTTGACCTCACAACCCTGAGATCATGACCTTGAGCAAAAAGCAAGAGTCTGACACCCAACTGACTGAGCCACCCAGGTGCCCCAAGCATCCAACTCTTGATCTCAGCTCAGGTCTTCATCTCAGGGTCATGAGTTCAAGCCCCACATTGGGCTCCATGCTGGGCCATGGAGCCTGCTTAAAAACAAACAAACAAAGAATATGGTGTTTCACGTTCCTTATAGAATGGAATCCAGAAATAGTAAAAAAGCTCTCAGAACTAAACAGGTCTGAGATTATCAGAATTTTCATATATTTCCTTCCCCGTCAAGGCATATTCTTTATACAGTGGAGAACATAATGTATTTTACATTTGTTCTTTTTTTTTTAATTCAATGGTGGATTTCAAAACTTTCCTCAAAATTAAAAAAAAAAAAGTTTTGCGAACTACTTGCAAACATGTTAGTGTCTGTATACGGTTTGAGAATATGGATAGCCCAGGGCCGCCTGGGTGGCTCAGTGGGTTGAGCCTCTGCCTTCGGCTCGGGTCGTGATCCCAGGGTCCTGGGATCGAGCCCCACATCGGGCTCTCTGCTCGGCGGGGAGCCTGCTTCCTCCTCTCTCTCTGCCTGCCTCTCTGCCTGCTTGTGATCTCTGTCTGTCAAATGAATAGATGGAATCTTTAAAAAAAAAAAAGAGAGAGAGAATATGGATAGCCCAGATTTTATCTGCCATTTTGCCCATGTTGGGCATTTAGGCCTTCCCATTTTCTCACTTATTCTGAAGACTGCTGCAATAAACAGGGGCCTTTGCATTTTAGACAAAAATAATCTCCAGTGTACAGTCTGGTAACTAAAGGAGTTCTTGAACCCACTAAAAACGATTCTCCCTGATGGCGCCTAGAAGCTTTTCTCCTCTTCCATCGTGCTTCTCTTCTTTTTGAAAGTCCTGTCTCTATGTGAGCTCCCACTGGGGTTAGTGCTGTAGGTGTCCCGGTGGCTGCCCTGTGCACAGATCATCGGGAAGCCACCTACAGGCTGGACAGTCACACGCCAGGAACTCATCCAGGGGCCAAAGCTGCCGCCCAAGCAGTTGGCTGCCACAGTGAGCACAATTTGACCACAGGCCCAGAGTTTCCCCTCTTAATGTGTTATTCCATTCACTGTCAGATCTCTGGGGATCCTGGGATTCAGAGAGGATTAAGAAATGAAATTCTGCAGATAATCAAGGGAAAAGTACAAGAAGTCATTTTACCTTTCTCTTCCAGCATATTCCCTTTCAGTAGAAGGAAATTTAAATGTAGGTGGATGTGGTTTCCACTCTTTTTCATATTTCAAGCCTGCTATCTGGTGCAGGATCAAATGATTGGTGAATTTTCCACCAGACATGAGTAGAAATTTAAATTAGAGCTAGAACTTCTGAGAGCCAGGAAGGAGGATCCTTGGACGTAAATCCACTCTAGAGATGTGAGAGCTCGGGAATAGAGGAAGGTCTTTCCAGTATTTCACAGCTGGTCACTGACTAGAGAAACTGGCCCCCAGTAGCTGAGACTCAAATATTGTATCTTCATCACATTGTCATGTCCTTGATTTTAAGAGTCACTTTATTTTGGGTGCTATTAAGAAAGAAAATGCTGCCAACTAAACTCTAACCCAGTGCTTTCCTACCAATTAAATTTTTAGACTTATTAAAAGAGCTCATTTATTTTTATTATGTTTTTATAATATATCACTTCTGTGATATAAGAGTAAAATAAATGTTCAAATATTCATAAAATTCCTTTACATTCAGCTCTTGACTTTCCTTAATCACTTTCTGGTGCAAGGTCATTGAAGTCTGGGTTTTTCCATATACTGTTGTTCTCTTTGACAGGCAGAGGATTGGTTATATTTCTTCCCCATCCCACCTCATAGTTTTGGTTTTTTTAAAAGCAATATTGATATATAAGTTGCATACCATACTATATCACTGTTGTATGAAGTATATGATTTAATAGTTTTTTTGTACATTCACAGGGTTATAACTATCAACACAATATTTAGGACACTGTCAGCACCCTCCAAATAAAGCCCATACCCATTCCTATCCACTCCCTTCTTCCTCTCCTTTCCCCAGTCCCATACAACCAGTGATCTACTTTATGTCCCCATGGATTGGCTTGTGCTGGACACTGCAGGTTAATGAAATCATAACAGTATGTGGTCTTTTGTGACTGGGGTTCTTTCGCCGTTCTTCTGTGGTGCAGCATGTAGAATATGTCACTTTTCTGTTATGCACTTCTTCCAAGAAGACTTCATTATTGTCTCTGGGATTTTCCTTCCAATTTTAATGCTGGCGTTTTCCTGATCTTACAGGCAGTTGTCAATGAAGGCTGTGAGACAACAGTCAGGACTGCTGTTTCTTTCACAATTAGTTCTTCGCTAGTTTGTGTTCTGAAACGTCAAGGGCTGTCTGTATCCAGTTGTAGCACCTGGAATGACAGCCACATTCACACAAGGCATCTGGTGCTTGGCTCATGGAAACGGTGTGTGTGTCATCATCATTTGTAGGATGCATCTCAGTTTCAGAAATACTGAAAAGACAAAAAGAAAAAAGTATGCATTTTATAATTAATAAAGCATGTATCTTCAGTACTTTTCCTTGGATTGGTATGAAGCACTGACTGAGCACCAGCAGGCAGAGAGACTTGGGACATAAAAGCCCAGACACTGGGAAGGATGTTAGAGGTCACCAGTCAAACACCACAGCCAGAGCACGAGTCCCCTCCAGATCCATGGTTGTCTGCCCCCGGGTACAAGAAGCACCTGGAGACGGGGCCGGGGTGGCTCAGTCAGGAAAGTGTCTGCTCAGGTCATAATTCCGGGGTCCTGGGATCGAGCCCTGTGTGGGGCTCCCTGCTCAGTGGGGAGTCTGCTTCTCTTGCTCCCCGCCCCCGTTCCTGCGTGCGCTCTCTCTCTCTCTCTCTCACTCAAATAAACAAATAAAATCTTAAAAAAAAAAAAAAGAATTACCTAGAGAATGTTTCAAATATACAGTCCCAGGTCACCACCCTGAATATTCTTTCTCAGTAGGGCTGGCTGGCTGAGCCAGAATCCCTTTTCTCTCTCTCTCTCTTGCCCGTTTCACTCTTTCTTTCTGTCTTTGTCTTTCTCTCTCCCTCCTGTCCTTCTTTCTTGCCCCTTCCCTCCCTCCTTTCTTGCCTTTTTTGTTTGTTTGTTTGTTTTTGTTTTTCACAGAAGCTAATCTGAGATGGGAACACAGCTCTGACTCATTCTGGACAGACCAGCCCCAGGCAGCCTAAGCATCAAACAGGAGGCATTGTCACAGGGCAGGGTTAGTCATGCATTTGGAACATACAGGTCTGCTTCCCAGTCCTGACAGTCTCTCGGGAGCAGTGTGACTTTGGGTGCTAAGCCTCCTGATCCGCTGTTGCATCCTCTGTATGACAATGGCATCCAGGAAGGGTTGTCACAAAAACTGATTGTGGTTGTCACAATAACTATGGCAAATCATGTGTTTTTTTTTTTAATTTTTATTTTTTATAAACAAATTTTTATCCCCAGGGGTACATGTCTGTGAATCGCCAGGTTTACACACTTCACAGCACTAACCATAGCACATACCCTCCCCAATGTCCATTACCCCACCCACCTTTCCCGACCCCCTCCCCCCAGCAACCCTCAGTTTGTTTTGTGAGATTGAGAGTCACTTATGG
>PISX010034545.1:0-13881 GCA_004024625.1 Mellivora capensis
AGACTGGTCGAGTTTCATTCTTCTACATATAGCTGTCCAATTTTCCCAGCACCATTTATTGAAGAGACTGTCTTTTTTCCACTGTATATTTTTTCCTGCTTTGTCGAAAATTATTTGACCATAGAGTTGAGGGTCCATATCTGGGCTCTCTACTCTGTTCCATTGGTCTATGTGTCTGTTTTGATGCCAGTACCATGCTATGACAGCAATTTTTTGATAATAACTGTTAACTCAGGACTGATATAGCTGATGTGAGTTAGATGGATGTTCCTGCCTGCTTCAATATTTCATAAAGTCTCTGCATTTTTATAGTTTTCTGCATATATGTTGAACAAAGTGAAATGAGTTGCAATAAACTATGTATTATTTATATTTGTCAAAAGATGTTCAGATCATTTAAGTTCTCTTTTTATCTTCAATTTTTGACATTGTAATTATAATGTATCTTGGTGTGGACCTTTTTGGATTCATCTTTTAGGAATCTTTAGGCTTTCTAGATCTGGACGTGTGTTTCCTTGCCCAAGTCAGGGATATTTTCAGCCACTGCTTCTTCGATTACATTTTCTACCCCTTTCTCTCTCTCTTCTTCAGGGACCCATATAATGCAAATATTATTCTGCTTAATGTTGTCTCATATAGGTCCCTTTAGCTACCTTCACTTCTTTTAATTCTTTTTCTTTTGGCTGTTCTGTTGGGTGAGTTCCAGGGCTCTGTTTTTCTTCTGCTTCATCTGCTCTGCTGGTGAATCCCTGTAGTGTCTTTTTTAGGTTCAGTCACTGTATTCTTTTTGTGTATGACATCTTTTTTGGTACTTTCTTATATTTTCCCTCTCTTTGTTGAAGTTTTCACTATGTTCATCTATTCTTTTTTTTTTCAAGTTCAGTAAGCATCTTATAGCCATTATTTTGAACTCTTCATCAGGGGAATTACTCATCTCCATTTCATTATTTTTTTCCCCCTGATGTTTTATCTTGTTCTTTGATTTGGAATATTTTCCTGTTTCCTCATTTTCCTTGATTTTCTGTTTGTCTCCATGTATAGGCAAAATAGCTACCTTTCCCTGTCTTAAAGTAGTACCCTTGTGTAGGAGATAAAAATTATATTTCTTTACTGCCCTACTCTTGGTTGTCACTAGAACTTTTGTGATTGTCTAAGCAGCCTAATTTATTCTTGATAGTTCCAGTTGTTGAGGGTATGCCAAGACCTGTCAGTGTCCCAAAGGGAAGGATCTCAGTCAGCACCTAGTTTCAGGCTGATTAAAGATCATATGATCAGGCAACAGCTTTTAAAGTATGGAAAAATATAGAGCCTGTGGGATCACAATTGTAAACCTCAAGGGCCTCCGGACCAGGTGATCTGAAGCCATTCCTTGAGCAACAATCATAAAAAACTGGGGCTTCAGATGACTATAAGCTACTTTCTGGGAGGTACCAGAGAGCTGCAGTGAGGCTGCAAGAAAGCACAAAGATGGTATCCCCTGGCCTACAGTTCACTGGGAACACCAGCATAGTCTTTATACATATGTGGCAAACCTTAAGTCTGAAACTCCAGGACAAGTAAATAGGGCTATTTCACAGAAAGATTAGGTGTTTGTTTCATTCTACTGTTTACCCTTGGGATGGTAGCCTGCCAAAAACTGTCTCTGCAATTATTACAGTCTTGTGGCACCTAGGAATGAGATCTCCCTGGTACCAGAGCTAGGTGATCCACAAGCATCCCCTGTGTAGACTCTGTGTGCTTGCTCGTTTTAGTGAGTCAGCAAGAGAGCACAGGACCAGAGCACACCCATCAGTTTTCTTAAGGTTTTAAGAGAACACAAGGCCAGCACTACCAAGATAGTGGGAGAGCACATAAATGATACCTCCCAGTGCCTCTCTCTCTATAAAGAGTCCCAACAGGCTCCTCTCTCCAGCAAATGTTTTAAGATTATAAAACAAATGTTTGCATATGGTCTAAGCACTTTTTAAGCTGCTGCTTTCAGCTAATTCTTGGAGGAAGTCTGCACATGAGCCCCTTAAGAGAAGTATCTCAGTCTCCTGCTGCACTGTGGGTTTCCTGGGCATGAACTCTGTACATTTTCAAATACAGATGTTTTAAGGGCTCAACTATCTATTGCAGGTCCCAGAGGTTGGGGTGCTGATGTGAGACACAAACCCCTCACTCCTCATGGAGAAACTCTGGATTTGTGAGCTCCTATCCAATTGTAGGTTGCTGTGCCAAGGTGGAGTTTTTGGTGAGACTATGTCTTTACCTCTCTTTTCTATCTCAGTGTAGCCCTTTCACCATTTGTCATGAAGGAGCTGTTCAACTAGCTTCTCAGTGTTTTTTAATTAGAGAATTTTTTTTATATGTACCTTTAGATTCAGTGCGTCTGGGGGCAGAGGAAGTTCAGTATCTCCATACACCACCCCCTTGCAGGACCTCCCCCAAAGTTGTATTTTTTAAAGGTTTTTATTTATTTATTTGACACACAGAGAGCACAAGCAGGGGGAGCAGCAGGCAGAGGGAGAGGGAGAAGCAGGCCCCCCACCAAGTAGGAAACCCTACATGGGCTCTATCCTAGGACGCTGGGATCATGACCTGAGCCAAAGGCAGACATTTAACTGACTAAGCCACCCAGGCACCTCAAAATGCCATATTTTTTTTTATGTTAACACCATGCTATAGTTCTTTAAAACACTTAATAACTAGTCCCATTCTGTTTTCTCTGATCGTTAAAAAATTCTCCCTACATTCTTGTTTTGTTCTAAACAGAATTTAAAGGATGTTCTTGCATTCCACTTTTTAATTTTGTTAATTAAGTCACTTATAAAACTCTGGGCCTTTCTGGTGGACAGAACTAAGAAATACTATGTATTTGTTTATGTCTAAGTGAATTCTTCCTTACTATTGCACAGTTTTTGCTTGAATGTAGGGTTTTTAAAAAATATCTATGTCTATTTTAACTTACTTTATATATTTGGTTCTTTAAATATATAGATGCAATTGCTTATTTGCTTCTTCTTAAAAAACACCTACAATAATTTTGAAACAACAATACCAATACACTTTAAGATTTTTTTTTTTAAGATTTTATTTTATTTAGAAGAAAGAAAGAAAGAGTGAGAATCCATAAGCAGGTGGGGGCAGTGAGTAAAGGGAGAGAGAGAAGCAGACTCCCTGATGAGCTGGGAGCACTCTGGCTCCATCCCAGGACCCTGAGATAATGGCCTGAGCCAAAGGCAAACACTAAACTGACTGAACCACCCAGGTACTCCTTAAGTTCAAGATTACTTCCTGATTATTTTTGTCTTTAGAATAAATCTCATTAGAAACATTTAGTTGAATACTTTGTTTTAATGTCACTTGAAAAATACTTTTTTCTGTATGGTCACTTCACAAATCGATATAAAAATAAGATAGTTTATTTCAATTTATTTCACTTAGGGGGAATTGAATATTGTCTTCATAGATCCAATTTTGTCTTTCAATTGTGGATAGCATCTACATAATACCAACATTAAAAAGTACATAAGAGAAATCTCATTTCCATCACTAGCCTCTCTAATACGTACTCTCATTTTCCCTGTAAGTAGTGCCTTTATTTGCATTTGCTTTTTCCCCTTCTACTGTTTCTTTATTTTTTTCTTTTTTTTTTTTAAGATTTTATTTATTTATTTTTCAGAGAGAGTGAGCACAGGCAGACAGTGGCAGACAGAGGCAGAGGGAGAAGCAGGCTCCCTGCTGAGCAAGGAGCCAGATGTGGGACTTGATCCCAGGACGCTGGGATCATGACCTGAGCCGAAGGCAGTCTCTTAACCAACTGAGCCACCAGGCGTCCCTCTTTATTTTTTTCTATAGAAGCATAATATACACAATATTCCCATCCTGTCAATAAATTTTGCATATATGTATATGCTTGATACTATATATAAATTATATATATAGTTAATGTATATTTTTAAATTTCACATATTATGATTACATTTCCAAAAAGGTATGGGTATAGACTATGTGTATATATATGCATATATTTCCTCTCTCCTTTTGTAAACAAAGAAATTTATACCCTCTCTTTTTTTATCAACAAAATGTTCTAGATATTATTCCCTATCACTCTTTGATAATATAATTAATTGATTTTTGCAAGTAAAATTTAACTACATCACTCTCTAATTAAAGGAGTTTATTCAACTAATTATGTATGGATGGACATTTTGTGTCTTCTGGTTTTGGTATATTAAACATTGACTTGCCTTGTCTCTAAATCGTATTTTGTCTGTGTATTTTAGACAGGAATTGAGACTAATAGTGTTCGCTTAAAGGGTAAATGACTATGAAATTATGATTAATATTGCCAAAATCCTAACCACTTTCTTTTACAATTTTAGCCTCCTACAAGCAAAGTATGCTGTCTATAGACTCATTAAGAGTCTGTTATCCAGCTTTTATTTATTTATTTTTTTGTCATTCTGGTGTGTAAGAAATTATATCTCAATACCATTTTAATGTTTTTTAAAAATATATTTTAATGACAACTACATTTTGTTATCTGGGATTTATCTGTTTCTGTCCTTTGTCAGTTTTTCTGATAAATTGCTAATATTATTTTTCATTTTTAGTTGACCTATTAGATTGTGATGTAAGTTGATACCAATTTGTAATTTGTTTTTCACTCAGCTTATTGTATTTTTCTTTATTTTTCTCCCTGTAGTGAAATTTAATAAGCTATTTTTCTAATTACATCTGGATTTTGTGTAAGAATTTGAAAAGTTTCCAACTACAAATGAACTTAAATGTTTTCAGTATTACTTATTTTTGCAATTTTCGTATTTCAGTTGGAATTTTTAATTGCTTAGTGTGAAGAACAGATCCAGTTTTATCATTTAAAAGGTATATATGGATACCAAATCCCCTCAATACCAATTTTTAAAAGGTGAAAATTTTCACACCTATTTAATATGCCATCTTTAAGTATGTTACCTTTCCATAATTACTCCATATTATGGAATTTCTTTTTTTTTTACATTGATCTTTCCACCTATTTCTATACCACAATATTGTTCTGATTATAAAGGTTTTATAAAATGTTTTAAGAACTGACTGGTAATGTTAACTAATTATATCATGTTTTTATTTTTCAGTATCATCCTAGCTAGTCTTATTATTTTACGTTCTTACAGACTTTATATTAGGATTGACTAAATCTAGAGATAAAAAAGACATTTTTGTTAACATCATGTTACATGTATTAGAGAAAAACTAAATATCATAAATCAATAATCACAAATCAGCCTACCAAAAATACAGCTTATCTTTTCATTTGTTTATGTCTCTTTGTAAATTACAGGAGGGTTTATAATTTTTTTCATATAGGTTTTGCACAAGTTATAATAGATTTATGACCAGATATTTTATTTTACTTTATGATATGTATCAGGTCTCTCTAGCTTGTTTTTTATTTTATTATGTATACTTAGATAATGTTTATATGTTTATATATATATATGTTTATTTATATGTTATACATCTATATAATTATCTAACTTTTATTATGTATTATATATGTAAATAAATATACAACCATTTGTGTTATTTTATATGTTACCCCACTTAATGAATTACTTGATTTTGTGAAATTAGTTTTCAGTTGCCTCCTTCAGGATTTTCAGATATACAGTCATCTCATAATGGAAATGGAGATAGATTTACCAATATTTTTTCTAAATCTTACACCTATAGTTTATTACTCCTATCTAATTATTTTGACAAGTGCCACCAATACCAAATAATGATATTTTTGGCATTCTAGATTTGTTTCTGATTTTATCAAGTTAAATATAATGCTGAATTTTGGATGCCAGTATCTTTTTGAGTTTATCACTTTTCACTTGTCAACTGTTTATTATCTTTTTATGTAATCATCATGATAAGGAAGCACATACTTAATTACTAGATGTTTTATCACAAATACTTGTTTTCATCATAAATTGCTTTTTAGCATCTAAGAAGATAACCCAGAATTTTTTCTTTAGATTTCTGTTGTGTGTGATGAATTTTATTAATAGTTTCTATCTATTGACACGTTCTTGCATTCCTTTAATAAATTACCTGTAACAGAAATTCTTCTAGAATTATACTGAACTTACTTTCTCTTTCAATTCTCTTGATTTTCTGTCCTAAGAATTCAGACTATTTTGTGCCCTGCAAATAACCACTGCTCACAAAATTGTAAGATACATGATAGGTACTCTTTAAGTATAGTTGAGTGGATGACTATCTTAAAACATTAGTTTTGTCTTATTTTTATGACATATTTTCATTGTCAGCTCTTCAATGTCAACTTTAGTTCAAATGATTTATTGTTAATTATTATTATTAAAAACTCATTTAGTTTAAAATAACTGAATTTAAAATAAAACATACCATTTAGTTTAAAATTAATCAACTTAGGCTATATATTTCTTGAGATACTGGTTGAATTAATAAAAAATTTTTTGAAGCCTTTTCTTGACACTAATCTCTTCAAATTTTTCTGCCTGTTTCCCACCTACTTCTAATGCTCTGCTGGAACTCAGATGTGATTTACATTTTCCCTCTTCACTTATCTAACATTTCTTTGACTCATTCTTTCTTTTCTTACAGATACTTGTAAATTTTAAACTTTGTTCTTCATAAGCTTGCTTATGAATTTGTGTAAGAATAAATGGTATATTTTTATCAAGTGCCTTATCAGCATTTAGAAAAAAGCTTATATTGTTTATTTCTTTTAATATATTAACATTACTGATTTTATTTCAGACTTTTCAAATATTGAACATATTTAAGTTTGGTGGGGCTCTGGATCAGGCTATAAGAACTGGCTCATGGTGAATTTCTTTAATTACACTTGTTAGCATTCTGTTCAGATTTTTAACATCAATGTTTACAAATAATATTAATCACTTCTTTTTACTTCCATTTTTTTACATCACTTTAATATGTAAATTACATTCGTGCTTATATTTGCAAATTATTTTCATGGAGTTATATTTGATTTTAGATAATTTGAAGGAATTCAATAATATCAGTAAAAACTATTTAGAAACTTCTAATAGTTAAACATTGATAAATATTATTTTTCCTTTTTTTAATTTAAATTCAATTAATTAAGATGTTGTATATTATTAGCTTCAGGAACATACCACTTTGGACACTTAAATGTATTATGTGACATTCTGTTGTTTTCAGGTAAAAACTAAATAAAGCAGTCACTACATTCTGAAATCCCCACAAGGAAATTGTTATCTTGCTTTCCAGCTTCGTCTCTGTATTTTAACCCTAAAAATAATGTCTTATTTGCTGGTGCTTCATTTCTGTACACTGATACACTTTGTGTTTCTTTTGTTCAAATTTGTTGATAAGCAAAGACTGTATCTTTATGGGTTTTTTTCCCCTTAAATGTTTAGTTTTTTTAGAGGGCTTTAAAACACTGACAGTAATCTTTGACAAGGGTGTCAAGATAAACAAAAGGAAAAAGATACTCTCTTTAGCAAATGGTGTTGGGAAAACTGGATATCAACATGTGAAAGAATGCAAGTAGATCCTTATCTTACACCACACACATAAATCACCACAGGATGGATTAAAATGGATTAAAGACTTAAACATATATCCTAAAGCTGTAAAACTCCTAGAAGAAAACATAGGGGAAGAGCTTCTTGGCATTGGCCTTGGCAATGATTTATTTAGTATGACACCAAAAGCACAGGCCACAAAAGCAAAAATAGGCAAGTAGAACTATATCAAACTCAAAAGCTTCTGCACAGGAAAGGGAAAACTACAGAATATAAAGGTAACCCACAGAATGGGAGAGAATATTTGTAAACCATATATCTGATTAGGAGTTAATATCCAAAAGATGTAGTAAACTTCTGTAACTCAATAGCAAAAAACTAAATGATCCAGTTAGAAAAGTGATAAAGGAAAGGACTTGAATAGGCATCTCTCTAGATACATAATGGACAGAGGTATATGAAAAGATTTTCGAATTCAGTCATCATCAGGGAAATGTAAATCAAATCCACAGTGACATATTACCTCACATCTGTTAGGATGTCTTACTATAAAAGAAGAAGAGGAAAAGGAAGAAGAAGAGGAAGAAAATAATTAATCTGACAGGGCTGATGCTGACAGGGCATGGAGAAATTGGAATCTTGTACATTGTTGGAGGGCATGTAGAAGATACATCTTCTATGGAAAAAATATGGAGGTTCCTCAAAAAATGAAAATACAATGACCATATTATCCAGCAATTCTACTTTTGGATATATACAGAGTAATTAAAATCAGGATATTGAAGAGATATTTATAATCTCATGTGTATAGCAACATTATTCATGGTAGCCAAAGAAATGCAAAGAACTAAATGTCCATCAGTAGATGAATGGTTAAAGAAAATTTAGTGTGTATGATAGAATATTATTCAGCCTTAAAAAAGAAGGAAATCCTGCCGTAAGCAGCAAGCATAGATGAACCTAGAAATCCTTGTGCTAAGTGAATTAAGTTGTCATAGAAGGACAAAGACTGCATGATTTCACTTAAATAAGGTAACCAAAATATCAAAATCATAGAAATAGTAGAATGTTGGTTGTCAGGAGCTGGGGGAGATTAGGAAACAAGAGTTGTTTGATGTGTATGAAGTTTTAGTTATGTTTGAAGAATAAGTTGTAGCAATCTCCTATATAATAGTGTATATATAATTAACACAATTATAATTTAGTATTGTACACTTAGAAATTTGTTAAGAGGAAAGATCTCCTGTAAAGCATTCTTCCCATACAAAAAAGAAAAAAATTAGAGGGGCCAGAGGACATTTTTGAAGGCGGCTAAAATGTTTATTACCTTGGTTGTGGTGATGGTTTCACTAGTGTATCCATATCTCCAAACTCATATATTAAATATGTCCAATTTTTTTATATTATGCATCAATAAATCTGTGTAAAACAAAGATTGGCCAAATGGGTAAAAATAAGTAATTTATGGACATCCAATATTACTTTTGTGGTAAACTTTAGGTCTAGTAACCTCTCAATATAAAGACTAGTGATTTTCCAAATGAATTTATTGAGTACAAAACCATGTATTAGAAATTCTAACTCCCTATCTATCTATCATCTATCTATATACCTATCTATCATCTTCTCTATTTATTTTTATCTATTTATATAAATAAAAGGATCTCTGCATTTTGAAAAAAATTATTACCAGGTTTAGGGAACTGAACATTGTTCAGAAAGATTGAACCATATTGCGATGTGCGGGTTCATCCCTCTTTCTCACTGTGTCTTTTGCAGACCACAGTCTGTTCATTTTCAGGATTTATTATTTACTTGATGTGCCATCCCTGTTGACAGATTTAAGCTCTTTTTTCTACCTGTTATTTTTTTTCTTTTATGTGTCATCATCTGACAAACTCCTGATCAGTCATCAGAAATAAGTTCAAATGTAGGATTCAGAAGGGATCTTTCCCGGTGTTACATCTAGATATTATCTCTCCTTCCTTTGCCTACTTAAGGTTGTTTTGCATAAATATTATAGCTTTTTATCTTTTTATATCTTTTATGAATATGAGCCCCTCAGTGACTGAAATGATAATAACTTCTTTATTTTCCTTTTTATAAATGACAACAGAAATATATACATACATACATGTACACAAATTAGCTATATGATACTTCAGAATGGTGGTAAAACTGTACAGTATATTCTTTATACGTAACATATTGCTCTGCCCATAGTGCTCTTTGCTCTGTCATTTTCCTATTCCTATAGTTCTCAGATAAGTGTACATATTTGAATTGTATGCAGACCTTTTAAATATGGATATTTCTGGTCTTTGCCATGAAGGGTTAAAGTGTGCATTTGAACCAGAGCCTTAGGTTATTGTGTTGCAGGCAGTCCATAGATAGCACTTTGAGAAGCACATGCAGACTACACTAAACATTTTAATACATGTGGGACTCCACTGAAGCATAAGATAAAATGGACCATACATGTTAAACCAAGATAGTGTCAGATTAATTTAGACTACATTTTTAATGAAGTTTTTGTGGAAATGCTCTTGCACCACTAGATGTCATTGTTAATGTCTCATTCATTTTGTAAAAATGATATGTGAAGTTTTCGTTCCCTTGTATTTAGACTTCAGATTCATGAAAGAGGATAATTAATTCTATAATTTGGGACAAAGCAGACAATATCTTTTCATATACATACATACTTTCTTGTACTCTTTTATTTTCCCAATAAGCCTCAGATTGCTTTGTTCCTGGTTATGTCAATAAAAGGCAAGTGAGCTTTAATACCTCTGAAACCAAGTATGCCAAGATAGGGACCAGTGACTAGAGCTGATGCCGTCTACCTCTGTGACATATCAAGTGAAAGGCTTTCTGCCTCTCTATCAATCTACACATTTAGATGGCTTTGACAAGCATGCTATTTTAGCAAGAAACAATACAAAGAGCAGAAAAAACAATCTTCATTGTATTTAAGCCTCAGGCTTCTCTGGGCTTCAGCCTGAGGGAATTGCATTCTTCTTCATAAGATGCAATTGTTTTCTGAGCTGAAATTTCCAATAGACTGAGAATTATTTTCGATTACATTGAGTTAGACATGACCTCAAAGTAGAATTTTATATTAAGTAGATAACTGATGGTTGTTATTACAAGAAAAAGACACACAAGTTGTAGGAATAGCAAACAAAATAAGTTGAATAAAGAACTGAACTGTTATTGAATGTTCAGAATAAGAGGGTATTACATAGGCCACTGTTGTTTGGCTCACTTTGGTTCCCTTTGCAATAATCAGTATTGAGCTTAAAAAAAAAAAAAAAAAGATTCTGAGAGTTTCATGGGGAAAAAAAAAGTGTGTTTAGGTATTTATATATAAGTTTTGATTCTCAGTTGTTGTTTTTTTTTTTTAAGATTTATTTATTTATTTATTTGACAGACAGAGATCACAAGTAGGGAGAGAGGCAGGCAGAGAGAGAGGAAGGGAAGCAGGCTCCCCACTGAGCAGAGAGCCCAATGCGGGCTTGATCCCGGGACCCTGGGATCATGACCTGAGCTGAAGGCAAAGGCTTTAACCCACTGAGCCACCCAGGTGCCCCTGATTCTCAGTTTTGATTGGCATTCTTTTCAATTTTTGTTACAGAACTACTTTAAAAACTTTTAAAGTATGAATTATTTAAAAACTGCTTTCAAAACTGATACCTAAACTAAAGCTTATATACTCTGCCAAATAATAAAGCTATTCCTTTCCTGAAGTTTTTATTCATTCTTGAATGCATTTATTTTTCAAATATTTATTATTCCATAGATATTTTTAGAACATCAGAAGTATGTGAAATATTATAATTAGTTTTTGCTACTAATATATCCCACATAATATTAATTTCTCTCTGTAAATTCACTGAAGAATCACTACAATGTCTTATGTCTTAAGAAAGAAACTTTAGAAAACATTTTAATCAGTAATAAAATGTCTAACTAGGGAAAAGATAGTGAGTCTTCTCCAGATGTACAAGTCTAACTAAATAAAATATTCAGACAATTTAATTTTATAATAACTAAGATTTAGTTGGCAAATAACCATTCTCTATATCCATTATCCTTTCTAGTTATTCAAGGAAATGTCTTACTATTTATGTCAAAAAATACTGCTTTCAGAAAAGCTAATAATTCCTTTTGTTCAGTTATCAATCCATTAAATGCAGTATAATTGTTTTCTAAATGAATAGATTTGTTTCACAGATAAATACTCAGAAACATCTTTTGCTATGAAGTTTTGGTATAACACATTTTCTTCCATTTTATATGTAGAATCCAAATTAATAGTCTGTTTTCTAAAAAAAAATCATTTTGAATGTATTCAATTAAGCTTATACTTCAAGAGATATATGGGTAATGCATTTTAACATGTACTGCTCATACATCTTTTTTCAAAATATAATTCAGCAATCTACTTAATTTAGGTATGTTACCATTTTTATATTTGTGAGAAGAGTAACACATTTCATCATCATGAATTAATCATTCTAAAAGTTCACATCTATGTTATTTTCCCAAGCACATTTGGAAAAAAAAAATTTGTATATTAGGCAAGAAGTGCTATGTTATATTTTTATGTTTTCTCATGATTCACTGCTTTCGTTGATTGTACAGGGTTGGACAATTGAAAGGAGTCACAGAAAATCACAGGTTTATGCTTATATAAACCTTTAATAAAAATGTAAATGATAAAGCACAAGAGGAGAAAGTAAAAGGAGTCATGAAGATGCCTGAATATTTGTAGGCATAGAAGCCAGGATTTTTTTTTTTTTTTAAGATTTATTTCTTTCAGAGAGGAAGAGAGTGAGAGAGCAAGCAGAGTGGTGGGGGCAGAGGGAGAGGAAAAGAGAAAATGTTGGAGCAGGCTTCCCTCTGAATGTGGAGCCTGAGACAGGGCTCTGTCCCGGGATCCTGAGGTCATGACCTGAGCTGAAATGAAGAGCCGGTCACTTAACTAACTGAGCCACCCTGGCACTCCAACCAGTATTTTTTCTTAGTCACATAGTATACACTCCATCTTTGGTTTATGAACCATCAAGATATCCGCAACATATCTCTGTTTCAGGCATGAGTTTACTAAGGCATATTTTATACCTCATTGGTCAAGACTCTATAAAGCTCAGCTCTTTAAGAGGTTTGTAATGTGCAAACCATCCATTGAAACTCTAGGGGAGTTTCAATGAACTTTTAATAGTGCATTACACATCCGAATTAGCTCACCTCATCCTTATTTTGGCCAGGGGCCAGTAACCAGCCCTCTAGGCAGACCCAGAGATTAGCATAGGCTATCCTAGTCACAGTTGTAAAATGATTCTTACACAGTACTTAAACAGGGCAAGTCATTTAAGACCTCTGTGGCTCAATGTCCTCAATATTTATATTTTAATATCTTGATGGTAAGGTATTAACAATATTATTAAGATATTAATGATTTAAAAAAAAATCATGTTTGCAACCCTGTAGTTAAGAGAGTAAGCTTCTTTTGGCAGCTAGCAATTTCTGCTTATGTTTTTTCACAACCTCAGAAACCTAAAATGACCTCCTCTTTCAGTTAGATAAAATCAGAAGTGTCCTTCCTTAACCTCTAAGCTGAGCTTTTTCAAATCTACCTATGCAGAGTCAGAAAAAGTATAAAAAACTTCTTTAAAGCAACCATTTCAGCTTTATTATTATCCATTTTCTTGTGTTGTAGACGCAAATAGACTCTTTCCTTTTTCTCTTTCCATCTCATATGCCATATCCATTTCTTGTCATTAAATGCCTAGAGGCTGAGTAATATAGGTGTTGCATATATTTTTAAATAATATGAAATGGAGACTTGGATAAAAAATAAGTTGATCTTCTCAAAATATGTTGCTTTCTTTTTTATCTTTCTTGACAGCATACAAAGTATCTTGCTCTTATTGTTGCAAAGTTAGCCAGTCATTATAATTTTTTTTCTGTATAAACTAAATATTTTTCCTCAACTATCTAAATATATAAATTAGATTTCAGCATAGCAATTGCTAAAACTTAAGCTTAAGTCACTATTGACTTTAGATTAAGCTGCCAAAAACTTTTTTAAAAAACAAAGAAAATTCTGTGATAGAGAATATATGTAAAAGTGGTATGATAGAGATGCCACCAGTTTTATTTTTGTTTTTCAATATTTCCTTAGCGATTCGGGGTCTCTTCTGATTCCATACAAATTTTAGGATTATTTGCTCCAGCTCTTTGAAAAATACCAATGGAATTTTGATGGGAATGGCATTAAAAGTATAGATTGCTCTAGGTAGTATAGACATTTTAACGATGTTTATTCTTCCGATCCAAG
>PISX010034546.1:0-13881 GCA_004024625.1 Mellivora capensis
TCAATAAGAGAAGAGAGAAGAACCACATGGTCCTCTCAATTGATGCAGAAAAAACATTTGACAAAATCCAGCATCCGTTCCTGATTAAAACGCTTCAAAGTATAGGGATAGAGGGAACATTCCTGAACTTCATAAAATCTATCTATGAAAGACCCACAGCAAACATCATCCTCAATGGGAAGAAGCTCACAGCCTTCCCATTGAGATCAGGAACAAGACAAGGATGCCCACTGTCACCACTCTTGTTCAACATAGTATTAGAAGTCCTAGCAATAGCAATCAAACAACAAAGAAATAAAAGGTATCCAAATTGACAAGGAAGAAGTCAAACGCTCTGTCTTTGCAGATGACATGATACTTTATATGGAAAACTCAAAAGACTCCACCCAAAAACTACTAGAACTCATACAGCAATTCAGTAACGTGGCAGGATACAAAGTCAATGTACAGAATACACAACTTTTTTTATCAACATGGACAGGACTGGAAGAGATTATGCTGAGTGAAATAAGTCAAGCAGAGAGAGGCACTTATCATATGGTTTCACTTATTTGCAGAGCAAAGGAAATAACACGGAGAACATGGGGAGATGGAGAGGAGAAGGGATTTGAGGTAAATTGGAGGGGAGATGAATCATGAGAGACTATGGACTCTGAAAAACACCCTGAGGGTTTTGAAGAGGCGAGGGATGGGAGGTTGGGGGAGTCAGGTGTTTGGTATTATGGAGGGCACCCATTGCATGGAGCACTGGATGTGGTGCAAAAACAATGAATTCTGTTATGCTGAAAAGAAATAAAAATAAATGCTAGTTAAGATTATGGTAAAACTGATTCCAGGCATAGAATTTAGTGATTGATTCATCACTTCCATATAATACCCAGTGCTCATCACAACAAGTGCCTAATACCCATCATCCCTAATACCCACCATCCATTTAGCCCATCTCCCACACATAAACCCTCAATGCTTTTGATTTTTTCTTGGAGTTTCCATTTCTATAGTTATGTTCCTCATCTAATCTTTAATGCTGTCCAATTGTATCTCTCCATTAAAGTCCTTAACATACTAATCATAGTTATTTTAAGTTCTCTGTATAATAACTCAATCTGTATGATACTGGAATCTGGTTTAGATGACTGTTTTTTCTCTTCAGACTGTGCATTTCTTGGCTTTTGGCATTCCTTGTAATTTTTGATTGAAAAGCAACCAGTAATCATTTAGGAAATTGTACTTGAGATAAATAGAACTTCAGTGATAAGTTTTGTGTTAACCTGGTTACAAGGTAGGCTGTGTTTAATGTTTGCTGTATTTTTTGATGCCAGAATCTACACTTTGGTCTGTTGTTCTTTTTTATTTCTCCTTTGTTTCTTTAGGTTTAAAAACAAAAACAAAAACCTGCTTTACCCCCCAGCTACAGCAATATATAATTGACATATAACATTAGATAAGCTTAAAGTGTACAGCATGATGACTTGATAAATGTATCTGTTGTGAAATGATCACTGCAGTAGGGTTAGTTAATGCTTCTGTTTCCTCACATAATTAACCGTGTGTGTGTGTGTGTTTGTGTGTGTGGGGGGGGTGTTGAGAACTACTCTTTTAGGAACTTTCTAGTATATAGTACAATATTGCTACCTGTAGTCAGCGTGATGTACTTTGGATCTCCTGAATTTATTCATCTTAAAACTGAAAGTTTATACCATATTCTTGACCAGCATCTATTTTCCCCACTCCCTCAGTCCCTAGAAAACACCATTCCATTCTGTTTGTATGACTTTGGCTTCTTTTTTATGTTTCACAGAGAAGTGAGATTATCTTCAAGGTTTATCCATGTTGTCACAAATGTCAAGATTTCTTTCTTTCTCATGTCTGAATTGTATTTCATTGATATGTACACAACTTCTTTATCCATTCATTTGTTGAGAGACATTTAGGCTGATTTTATTACTTGGCTATTGTAATATTGCTTCAGTGAACAAAGGAGTGCACATATCTCTTTGAGGTCCTGATTTCATTTCATTGAGATACCTACTGACAGTGGGGTTGCTATATAAATTTTTTAAGACATCGCCATACTGTCTTCCATAGTGGATGCACCAGATTATATTCCCATCAACTGTTCACAAGGGCTTTCTTTTCTCTGCGTTCTCACCAGCACTTGCTGTTTGTTGTCTTTTTGAAAAGAGTCATTTTAACTTGTGTGAGGAGATATCTCATTGCTTCTGATTTGCATTTCCCTGATTTGCGTTCTCCGATTAATTTGCATTGTTTAAGCATATTATCATGTACCTGTTGACTATTTGTACATCTTCTCTGGAAAAAAATGTCTTCTGATCCTCTGCCCATTTTTAAGTTGGATTTTTTTTTTTTTTTTTGCTATTGAGTTGTATGAGTACCTTATATAATTTGGATATTAACCTCTTATAAAGATAGTTTGCAAATATTTTCTCACAATTCATAGGTTGCCTTTTTAGTTTGTGGATTGTTTCTTTTCTGTACAGAAGCTTTTTAGTGTGGTATAGTCCCATTTCTTTATTTTTGCTTTTGTTACTTAAACTTTTGGTGTCCTATCAAAAACTCATAGCCAAAATCCATATCAAGGAGATTTTTTCCCTATGCTTTCTTTCAGGAGTTTTATCGTTTCTGCCATTGTTTAAATCTTTAACTCATTTCCAGTGAATTTTAGTGGTAGAAGAGTCAAATCATTCTTCCGCATGTGATTATCCACTTTCCCCAACATGATTTAAGAGACTGTCCTTTCCCCATTGAGTATTCTTGGATCCCTCATCAAATGTTACTTGAACATATATACAAGAGTTTATTTCTAGGCTCAGAATTATGTTACATTGGTCTGTATCTTTATTTTTATGCCAGTACCATACTTTTCTAATTACTATAACTTTGTGATATAGTTTGAAATTAGGAAGTGTGATGACTCCAGCTTTTTTCTTAGGAAAAGACTATTCAGTCTTTGTGGTTCCATAAGAATTTTAGGGTTTTTTTTTTCTATTTCTGTAAAACATGCCATTAGAATTTTTTGTAGAGATTACACTGAATGAATAGATGACTTTGATTAACATGGGCTTTTTAACAATATGAATTTTTCTGATCCACAAAGATGGATCATCTTTCTATTTATTTGTGTATTCTTCGATTTCTTTCACCAAAGTCACAGTTTTCAGTATACTGGTCTTTTACCTCTGGTTAAATTTGTTCCTCAGTATTTTATTATTTTTGATACTATTGTCAATAGGATTGTTTTCTTTATTTTCTTTCAGATATTTTGTTGTTACTGTATAGAAGAAACACAACTGATTTCTGTAGGTTGATGTGATTTCTGCAACGTTGCCAAATTTGTTGATTAGTCCTCAGAGTTTTTTGGTGGATCCTTTTAGGATTTTCTCTAAATAAGAGCATATTATCTAGACAGATAATTTTACCTTTTCCTTTCCAGTTTGGATTCATTTTCTTTCTTTCTCTTTCCTGATTGCTCTGGCTAGGACTTCCAATAATATATTGGAGTGGAATTGTGGGACTGGGGCACACTTCTCCTGTTCCCGACCTCAGAGGAAACACTTTTAAATTTCATCATTGAGTATGATGTTAGCTATGGGCTTGCAATAGTTAGTCTTTATGAGGTGCATTCCTTTTATATCCCATCTGTTGAGAGTTTTATTATGAAAGGATATTCTGTTTTGTCAAAGATAATTTTTGACATTATTGAGATATGACTTTTATCATTCATTCTATTAATATGATATGCCATATTTATTGATTTGCATGTGTTGAACCATCCTTGAGTCCCAGGGATAAATTGCACTTATCATGGTGTATGATCTTTTTAATGGGCTATTGAATTTGGTTTGCTAATATTTGAAAATTTTTGCATATGTATTTTTCAGGGATATGGGCCCATGGTTTTCTTTCCTTATAGTCTCTTTGTCTGGCTTTGATATCAGGGTAATGCTAGCCTTGTAATGTGAGTTTGGGAGTGTTCCTTCCTCTTCAGTTTTTTGGAAGAACTTAAGACTAGATGGCATTAATTCTTTAAATGTTTAGTAGAATTCACCATATTTTCCTGGGCTTCCCTCTTTTGGGAGGTTTTTGATTACTAATTCAAACTTCTTACTTGTTTTGGTTTGTTCAGCCTTTCAATTTCTTCAAGATTCAATCTAGGCATGTTGTATGTTTCTAGGAATTTATCCATTTTTCTGTTACTTGGTTCGTTGGTGTGTATTCATAGTAGTCTCTAATGATCCTATGTATTTCTGTGGTATCAGTTTTAAGATCTCTTCTTTCACTTCTAATTTTATATACTGAGTCTTCCCTCTTATTAATTAGTCTAAAGTCTAATTAGTCTAATTAAAGTCTATAAATTTTGTTTATCTTTTTAAAAGCAGTTCTTAGTTGTGTTAATCTTTTCTACTGTTTTTCAGATTTTTATTTCATTTGTGCTCTGATCTGTGTTTTGAGATATAGTTAAGGGTTGGTGTGAAGGTTGCAAAAATTAAATACACTTCCACCTTCTTGTCTCCCGGAGTTGACTCTTTTTTCCATGTCATGGCTGGGAAGGTCTTTCATACCCACCTCATGAAATATATGCTACCTTTAAATCCATGTTATTGTTAACCAAGTAGGTAGGTGAAGGAGCTACTGTGCATGAGCTAACACATTAAATCCAGATTCTCTAGTAAAAGCATGTCCTAGTGTTTCATTCTAACCTTGGTCTAATATCTAGGATCCACTTTCATATGTATTCCCAAGATTCTCTTGACATATATTTGTTAAATCTTGGAATTATTCTGTGTGTAAGCTATTTCTTCCTGGGTCATAGTTTGTACCTGGCCCAAGGATCATGCTGATATGTAACTCAACTATGGATCTGGTGCCAATAGGGGGTAATGGTGGTCAATTTGAGGAAAATAAGTATCTTCCTATAAGACATATGACCCAGGTAAGGTTAACAAAGAGTTTTCAGCAAAGAAAGGCAGCTTTTCTCAGACAGATATGGACAGCTAACTTCACCAGCAAGGAAGGCTCAGGGTAACTGGGTACACAAGAATCTAAGTTTCATTGGAGGCTCACCAGATGCCTTCATTCTAAGTGTCTGGGTCCCTATCTTTTTCAGTCAAAATCTTAACTTTCATATGAGAAACTGGGCAAGATTATGAAGTAAATCAGCATTTGAATTCTGTAACCAATGCAATTAAATTTTGTTTGATAGTCAAATATCTTGGTTCTGAGGCTGCAAAAAATAAATTATTCTAGTATTACCATGAAAGCTATCTAGTTTTAAGATCATGACTTGAGCTTTTAAGTTAACCATCTGAACTCCTTAGGATCTTGCTGCTTTGTCATAGATCACAGTCAACCACAGGCAACAATTTGACTCAGTGTATGCCAGTGTGCACCATAGATTATTACTATCCCATTTTCCATAGGCAAGACCATGACTGCCCCTTCCAAAAATTCCATAATTGAGGTGGACAACCTCAATTGTCCAAAGACAACTGTTGACACCAACTCTGTATTGGTTGGGATCCTATCACAAGGGAGAAACCACATTAATGATTTGAAAAGACATAGATTTACTAAAATATAACTTTCTTAGTGAAGCATTCTCTTAACACCCAATTTAACATGTCTATGATTTATTTTCCTCCAAAATTCTCACTACCATTTATTCAAATACAGATTGTATATATTATCTGTGCTTTATTGCACTAAAATTTAAGCTCCACAATGCCAGAGATGTTTACCTATTTTGTTTATTACATTATTCTCATCCCCAAGAACTGTGCCTGAGATAGGGCAGTTCTCAGTAAACATTTGTTAAAGAGATTGAACAAACTCCATTCCAAATGAAGAATGAATGCCCCCTATACAAGTTGGGGTGAAGGGTACTTAGGGCTTGCATTTCCTTCTTAAATTGGGACAAATTATAATCTCAATGTATTTAGGAGCCATATATGTAATTTTAAAAGTCTGATAAAATGTTTTCATTAGAGGTTATCCTAGGAATAATGATGTTAATTTTACAAATGATTTTTGGCTTTAAACATTAAAAGCATTTTTTTGTGGGAATGCACAAAATGTTTTCTCTATCATTTGAGAAAAAGTAGAGAGGCTTTTAAAAAATCATTTTAAAATTATTTATATTAATAAAATTGAAATGTGGTGGTAAAGAGCTGATGGTATTGCAATGAAGTTGTACATTTAGTGAATGTTTATATGCTTTTAGCTTCACTAAACAAACTAATATTTCTGACACTGAAAATTAATATGTCCTTACATAGTGCTTTACAAAAAGTACTCCATCTACACGTTGGTTATATTTGTCTTTTCCATTTATGTCCTGGCCTTCTTGCCCAGGGCAAAAGGAGTGAAAAAGAGCTAGTAATGGTATTTATTACAAAGAGTAATCAACCATAAAGACTGTAATTGAACACACAAGTGTAGTCATTACATGATTAATTACTTTGGTGAATCAGCCTCCTACATATATCATAAAAATATTCAAAGGAGCTAGAACAGAGTGTACAAAAAGCAAACTTTTCATCAGCATAATCACTGCCATTCGTGGCTTGTTTTCAATATTTCTCAGTTTTCATCATTTTACCTCCCTGCTAATCCTCTATATTAACTACATTTTTAGATAAGTGTTTTGATGATTAAATGGTAGCTATGCAGGCATTGGCTGAGGCCAGTCTTTTGTCACATACAAAAGATTAAACTCAAAGATGTATTTGGCATCTTAGGCGTCTATTGTTGATTGACATATTACTGCACTCATTGGTAATATTTCTCTAATGCTTCAGTTTAGTAGAAATAGATCAATAGAACTTTTTTTTCTTAAGTTAAAACCAATTCAATGCCCTATGCAAAGCTCTGGAAAAATAGTGTAGAGAATAAAGTCAGATGTGATGAAAAGTGATTAATAGGAGATGATTTCCTTTGCTATGGTTTTTCTCATGTTTAGGTATAAAACCTAGAACTTCTATAGCCATTCTATTACCTGGAGGGGAATCAGCCCAAGGGGGAAGTATGTCATACTTCAGAAGATGTAGCAGAAAAGTGAGAAAAACCCTGATCATGGAGAACAACCTTAGAGTATTGAGACAAGTAAAGCAAGAATATGCCCTGATCTGGATGTTGAGTCTTCTCAGGCTGTCTCTGCTCAAACACTGATAATGCCCCCCAACTACACCTATGCTGTTACTAAAATAATTTATAACTAAAAACAACAGGTATCTACTTTGAATTTATTTCTCATAATCTAACTCAGAATGGCATTTATATAGTTTTCTTATATATATATATATATATATATATATATATATATATATAATATGTATAATATATATAAATAATAGAAATATATTATATAATATAATATTATATATATAATTTCCTTCCAAAATTACAGTAGAAATTTCTGAAATCTGTGCTTTTATTGAAACACCTATTGGCTGGTATATCATTGCTCTTAACTCATTGGTCAAAATAGGTTTCCATAACACTCAGATCCCTTTCCAGTGATTCTTTACCCCCAAACTGGGCATCTCCTAAATTTGGGACCTATGTGTGTCCCCTTGGATTTTAGAAATGACTCTAAAAATATTCCAATATTTTTTTAAAGATTTATTTGAGAAAGAGAGAGAGCACAAGCAGGGGAAGAGAGTAGGGGAAAGAGATAATCTCAGGCAGACTTCACATTAAACGAGGAGTCGGATTGGGATGCTCAGTCCCACGACCCTGAGATCATGACCTGGGCAGAAATCAAGAGTTGGACGTTTAACTGACTGAATCACCCAGGTGCCCCAAATTCCACTCTGTCTCTTTCAAGATATTATTTATTTATGGGGCACCTTGGTGGCTCAGTTGGTTGAGTGTCTGCCTTTGGCTCAGTTCATGATCTCAGGATCCAGGGATCTAGTCCCACATCAGGCTCCCTGCTCAGCTGGGAGTCTCCTCCCTCTGCCCCTCCCCCAGCTGGTTGTCCCACTCTCTCTCTCTCTCTCTCTCTCTCTTTAATAAATAAATAAATAAAATCTTCTTTTAAAGATTAAAAGATTTAAAATCTTTTAAAAAAAGATTTTGTCTCAGAGAGAGAGGAGAAAGAGAACAAGCTGGAGGGAACAACAGAGGGAGAAGCAGGTCCCCCTTGGAGCAGGGACCCCGACACACAGATGCCCTACCTCCCCCCACTCAATCTTACTGTTCCAGTAAATCATGAAGATAGAACTCTGGAGTCCTGG
Organism: Mellivora capensis; assembly: GCA_004024625.1. NCBI lineage: Eukaryota > Metazoa > Chordata > Mammalia > Carnivora > Mustelidae > Mellivora > Mellivora capensis. The sequence goes on from PISX010034546.1 coordinate 8,259, forward strand.
TGATCATAGTTTCTGTTAGGAAGATTAAGAAACTGGAAATTCATTTTAATTGGAAAATAGATAAAAGTAGCAAAATTTGTTAAGGAATAGGGAAATAATAGAGCAGTATGAAAGAGAATGTTTTATGTTACATATCATCACATATTGAAATCATGTTATATATTGAAATGGAAGAGAAAAAGGAGACATAAGGGCAATAAGGTTGAATATGAAGCAATGTTTTATGTCTTTTAGCTTTATTGAGGAATTGACAATATAGTTTTGTATATTTAAAGTGAATTGATATACATAGTAGAATGATTACCAAGTTTGAGATAATTAACATATCTATCACCTCACATAGTTACCACAGAAAGTTTGGGGGGGGGGGGTGTGTGTGCACTGAGAATGCTTAAGATCTGCTCTAGGGATGCTTGGGTGGCTCAGCTGGTTAGGCATCTGCCTTCAGCTCAGGTCATTATCCAGGAGTCCTAGGATCAAGCACCACGTCAGGCTCCCTGCTCAGCAGGGGGGCTGCTTCTCTCTCTCCCTCTTCCATTTCCCCTGTTTGTGCTGTCAAATAAATAAATAAATAAAATGAGTGAAATAAGTCAAGCAGAGAGAGTCAATTATTATATGGTTTCACTTGTGGAGCATAATGAATAACACCGAAGATATTGGGAGATGGAGAAGAGAAGTGAGTTGGGGGAAATTGGAGGGGGAGACAAACCATGAGAGACTGTGGACTCAGAAACAAAATGAGGGTTTTGGAGGGGGTGGGGTGTTGGGTGAGCCTGGTGGTGGGTATTAAGGAGGGCACATATTGCATGGAACACTGGGTGTGGTGCATAAACAATGAATTTTGGAACACTGAAAAAAAAATTAAAAAAAGATCTGTGCTAAAAAACTTTCAAATATTTAATACCATATTATTTTTTTTAAAAGATTTTATTTATTTATTTGACAGAGAGAGAGGGATCACAAGTTGGCAGAACAGCAGGGGGGAGTGGGGGGAAAGCAGGCTCCCTGCTGAGCAGAAAGCCTGATGCGGGGCTCAATCCCAGGACCCTGAGATCATGACCTGAGCGGAATGCAGAGGCTTAACCCACTGAGTCACCCAGGCACCTCTTAATTCCATATTATTAAATATAGTCACTGTGCTATGCATTAGATCCTCAGAACTTATTCTTATAACTGAATATGTGTGACCTTTGACCCCTAGCATACTGTTTCCTCCTTCCCACTCAGGCAGTGGAAAGCACCATTTTATTCTTTGTTTCTATTATATATTTTTTAAAGATTCCACATGTGATACCATATAGTATTTGTCTTTGTCTAACTTACTGTGCTTAGTGTAATGCCCGCCCCCCCCAAGACTCATCCAGGTTGTTAGAAATGGCAGAATTTCCTTTAAAAAAAATTTAAATTCCAGTTAGCTAATATACAATGTAACATGAGTTTCAGGTGTACAATTTAGTGATTGAGCACTTCCATATATCATCCATTGCTAATCACAAGTGCACTACTTTTTTTTTTTTTTAAAGATTTATTTGACAGAGATCACAAGTAGGTGGACAGGCAGGCAGAGAGAGAGGCAGGGGGTGGGGGGGGAAGCAGACTCCCTGCTGAGCAGGGAGCCCGATGCAGGGTTCAATCTCAGGTCCCTGGGATCACGACCTGAGCTGAAGGCAGAGGCTTAACCCACTGAGCCACCCAGGCGCCCCACAAGTGCACTACTTAATCCCCATCATCGATGTAACCAACCAATCTGCTCATCCACCTCCCCTCTAGTAACCCTTCGTTTGTTCTCTATAGTTAAGAGTCTGTTTCTTGATTTGCCTCTCTCTTTTTTTCCCCTTATGATCATGTGTCTTCATTCTTACTTTCCAATATGAGTTAATTCATATGGTATTTGTCTTTGTCTGATACATTTCACTTAGCTTAATAGTCTCCACCTCCATCCACATTGTTACAAATGGCAATATTTCATTCTTTTTTATGGATGAGTAATATACCCCTGTGTTATGTACATCTTCCTTATTCATTCATCAGTCAATGGACATTTGTACTCTTTCCATAATTTGGCTATTGTTGATAATGCTGCTAGAAACACTAGGGTGCATGTATCCCTTTGAATTAGAATTTATGTGTTCTTTGGGTAAATACCTAGAAGTACAATTGCTGGATCCCAGGTAGTTCTATATTTAACTTTCTGAGGAACCTCCATACTGTTTTTCAGAGCTGGCTACACCAGTTTGCATTCCCACCAACAGTGCACAAGCATTTGTCTTTCTCCACATCCTTGCCAATACCTTGCTTCCTGTGTTGCTAATTTTAGCCATTCTGACAGGTGTGAGGTGATATCTCATTGTAGTTTTGATTGCGTTTTCCTGATGATAAGTGATATTGAGCATTTTTTCATGTGTCTGTTAGCCATCTGTATGTCTTCTATGGGAAAATGTCTATTCATGTCTTCTGCCCATCTTTTAACTGGATTATTTGTTTTGGGGGTGTTGAGTTTTATAAGTTATTTATATATTTTGGACACTAACCTTTTCTAAGATATGTCACTTGCAGATATCTTCTCTTATCCTGTAGGTTGCCTTTTAGTTTGGTTGATAATTACCTTCACTATGCAGGACCCTTTTATTTTGATGAAGTCCCAATAGTTTATTTTTGCTTTTTTCCCCCTTGCAAATGGGAGGGGTATCTAAATAAGGAGAGGTGTCTAATAAGAAGTTTCTATGGCTGATGTCAAAGAGGTTACTGCCTGTGTTATCCTCTAGGATTTAGATAGTTTCCTGTTTCATATTTAGGTCTTTAATCCATTTTGAATTTATTTTTGTGTATGGTATAAGGAAATGGTCCAGTTTCACTCTTCTGCATGTGGCTGTCCACTTTTCCAAACATTTGTTGAAGAGATTCTTTATTTTATTTTATTTTATTTTATTTTATTTTATTTTCAGTGTTCCCAAATTCATTGTTTATGCACCACACCCAGTGCTCCATGCAATATGTGCCCTCCTTAATACCCACCACCAGGCTCACCCCCCCCACCCCCTCCCCTTCCAAAACCCTCAGTTTGTTTCTCAGAGTTCACGATCTCTCATGGTTCCTCACCTCCTCCGATTTCCCCCAACTCACTTCTCTCTTCATCTCCCAATGTCCTCCTGTTATTCCTTATGCTCCACAAGTAAGTGAAACCATATGATAATTGATTCCCTCTGCTTGACTTACTTCACTCAGCATAATCTCCTCCAGTCCCATCCATGTTGATACAAAAGTTGGGTGTTCATCCTTTCTGATGGAGGCATAATATTCCATTCCATTTTATATATGGACCATATCTTCCTTATCCATTTGTCTGTTGAAGGGCATCTTGGTTCTTTCCACAGTTTGGTGACTGTGGCCATTGCTGCTCTGAACATTGGGGTACAGATGGCCCTTCTTTTCACTACATCTGAGATTCTTTTTTCCATTGGATGTTCTTTCCTGCTTTGTTGAAAATTAATTGACCTTATAGTTGTGGGCCCATCTTTGGCTTTTCCTTTCTGTTCCATTGTCTGTGTGTGCATTTTTGTCCCAATACCACATTTTTATCCCAGTACCATCCTGTTTTGATCACTACAGCTTTGTAATGTAACTGAAGTCCAGAATTATAATACTTTCAACTTTGCTTTACTTTTTCAAGGTTGCTTTGGCTACTTGGGGTCTTTGCTTTTCCATATAAATTTTAGGGTTGTTTTTTTCTAGCTCTGTGAAAAATACTGGTGGTATTTTGGGACTGCATTATATGTGTAGACTGCTTTGAGTAATATAGATATTTTAACAATATTTGTTCTTCCAATCCATGAGCACACAATGTTTTTCCAGTTCTTTGTGTCATCTTCAGTTATTTTCATAAGTATTTGATAGTCAAGATACAGATCTTTTTACCTCTTTAGGTTTATTCCTGGGTATTTTATGGGTTTTGGTATAATCGCAAAGGGCACTGATTCCTTGATTTCTCTTTTTGCTGCTTCATTATTACTGCATAGAAATGCAGCAGATTTCTGTACACTGATTTTGCATCCTGTGGCTTTACTGAATCATATATCACTTCTAGTAATTTTATGGTGGAGTCTTTTGGGTTTTCCACATAGAGTGTCATGTCTTCTGTGAATAGTGAACATTTGATTTCTTCCTTATCAATTTGGATGCCTTACACTTCTTTTTGTTGTCTGCTGTGGCTAGGACCTCCACTACTATGTTAAATAACAGAGGTGAGAATGGACATCCCTTTCTTTTTTCTGACCATAGAGGAAAAGCTCTCAATTTTGACCTACTGAGGATGATATTAGTGGTAGTCATTGTTTTGTTTTCTTTTTTTAATATGGCCTGTATTTGGAGGTATGGTCCCTCTACCTCGACTTTGTTGAGGGTTTTTATTATGAATGGATGTCGTACTTTGTCAAATGCTTTTTCTGAATCTATTGAAAGAATCATATGGTTCTTATCCTTTCTCTTATTATTAATATGCTGTATCATGTTGATTGATTTGCAAACATTGAACCACTCTTGCAACCCAGGAGTAAATCCTACTCAATCATTGTGAATGCTTCTTTTAATATACTGTATGATTCAGTTTGCTAGTATTTTACCAAGATTTTGTGCATCTATATTCATTAGGGATATTGGCCTATGGTTCTTTTTCTCAGTGGAGTCTTTATCTCATTTTGGAATCAGGGTAATGCTGGTCTCATAGAATGAATTTGGAAGTTTTCCTTCTATTTCTATTTTTTTTGAATAGTTTGAGAAAAATAAATATAAAGTCTTCTTTAAATGTTTGGTAGAATTCACCTGTGAAGCCCGAGACTGGTTTGTTGTGAGATTTTGATTACTGATTCCATTTCTTTGCTGGTTATTGGTGTATTCAAGTTTTCTATTTCTTCCTGTTTCAGTTTTGGTAATTTATATGTTTCTAGGAATTTATCCATTTCTTCCAAATTGTCCAGTTTGTCAGCATATAGTTTTTCATAATATTGTCTTACAATTATGGTTCTGTGGTGTTAGTTGTTTCTCCTCTAATTTCTGATTTTGTTTATTTTGGGTCCTTCCTCTTTTAAGTCTGGCTAGAAGTTTATCAAATTTTTTTTTCAAAGAAATAGCTGCTGAGTTTGTTGATCTGTCCTACTGTGGTTTGTTTGATTGTTTATGTGTCATTTATTTCTGCTGTACTCTTTATTATTTCCCTTCTGATAGGTTTAGGTTTCATTTGTTCTTTTTCTATCTCCTTTAGGTCTAAGAGTAGATTGTTTGAGATTTTTCTTGCCTCTTGATTTAGGTCTGTATTGCTATATACTTCTCACTTATGACTACTTTTACTGCATCGCAAAAGTTTTGGATCATTGTGTTTTTTTTTTTTTATAGAATTTATTTTATTTCTTTTCAGCATAACAGAATTCTTAGTTTTACACCACACCCAGTGCTCCATGCAATGCGTGCCCTCCATAATACCCACCACCAGGCTCCCCCAACCTCCCACCCCCTGCCCCTTCAAAACCCTCAGGTTATTTTTCAGAGTCCATAGTCTCTCATGGTTCATCTCCCCCCCAATTTCCCTCAACTCCCTTCTCCTCTCCATCTCCCCATGTCCTCCGTGTTA
>PISX010034547.1:0-13883 GCA_004024625.1 Mellivora capensis
TGTTCCTGACCCTCAGGAGCTCTAGAAGTTTCCTGAAGTCTACATCAACTCTGAAATGGGTAGTATTAGCTTGACATCATTTGATCTAAATGTGGTGTCTAGGCAAATCTAGTCAAATGATTAGAAAGAGATTTTTGTATGTAGACATGATCCAGGTTTCATAGGATTTTCCAGGTTTCTTTGTGTGGAGAGTCATTAACCACAGAACCATAGCCCACTCAATTCTGACACCTTAGGCTATACTGCAAACTTTGAATCACAGGGTCATTGAAAATAGTTATATACAAGCTGAGAGTAGTCATTATTGCTTATTGGTTGGTATGGCCAAAATGTTCCTAAATGTGCCCTGTATATATAGTATGAGGGAAGATTTCTTGGAGTTACTTAAGCAATTAAAATCCCCCATGACATTCATTATACACAACTGAAGAAACATGATAAATACCATTTGTTAATTATATAAGAAATGAAGTCCTGTAGTAACCAACACAGCCATGTGAGCTGCAGGTGTAGGCACAGTGCTATTGGGGAAACTGTCTCTTCTTTTCATATTAGGCTTGCAGAGTTTCACGGAAAAGACAGGATTTCCTGACTCTATTTTAATTTCACTTTGTAATCACTCATACTTGGACATTTATAGGCTAACTGTGTCACCAGCCTGCTTTCCTTCATTTGTATTTGTGCTGGATGTTATTAGAATAACATTTGATACTATCATCAGAGATGGGAGATGGCCTGGTAATATGAAAGGATAGAATAAGACAAACTGGATCTTTTCTAAGATAGCAGCCAAGCTACTGTCTTTAAGATAAGAAAGCAAGACACTTGACCTTGACCATTATAAGCCTTTGTTTTCTTTTCTATAAAATGAGGGAAGTAGTCTAAGTAGTGCTGCCTAGCAGAACTTTCTGCAGTAATGGAAATGTTCCATATTTGTGCTGTCCAATATGGTAGCCACTAACTTCGTGTAATTTGTGACTAGCTGGTGTGACTGAAAGACTTTTTTCTGAACTTTTAATTTTACTTGAAATAAATTAATTTAGATTGCAATGTAAATAGCATGTAAAAAATCACTTTGGCTGGTGACCACCATATTGGACTACACAGGAAGCAATCTCTATAGTCCCAGACAACTGCCCAATTCTAAGGTTTTAGAACTACATGTGAAGATTGTTAAGTCTTGGTTTCTCTGTATGAAAGTCCTTTTAAGCATCAAAATCCATTTTGTGCTCTCAAACAGTACAGTTTCCATTCAGCTTTCTGATTCAGCTGAAAGATGAGTAAAGGCACGTGTAAACAGAAAAGCTCCCAGGGGAATGAACATCATCTCAACAGGGCTCTTGTCAGTTGAGCGTTCCAGCAGGCTCCCAGAATATATTACCTTTGTGAACTATTCTTCTGCAGCCAAAGACACACTCTAATATTGCCGGGAGGCTGGAGCCTTCCTCCCAGGCTGTCCTGACACAGGCTGGTGTGTCAGACCCATGAGGCACACATACCTGCAATGAGACTGTGTCTGCACCAAACAAGATGACACCAAGTTTTAAAAATTACTGGTTAATTGAACCAATAATGATAGCCCAGCATGTACGGCAAGATCCCCAAAGCCAGACAACGTTAAAGAGAGAGATGGGAATTACCATGTTGCCTGGGACTGAGTCTGTGCAGGTAGAAACTGTTTTTAGCTTGCCAGCTGGCAAGTGTCAATTTGATCGGTCTGTGTTCCATTGGGAAGGGCTGAGGCTTTCTGCAACATTATCATCCTTAGGGCTGCTAGGTTCACATCAGATATAGCAGAGTAGAAGGAGCTGAATTATATGTTGAACCTTGTTCAGATTATCCTCTGTATGGCAGATCAGCTTTCCCCAACTCTGCTTTATGCCCAATGCCCAATCCATGAGCCTGCCCTGCTCAAGGTGTGGAAAGTCACCTTGAAGGACGCATCTGGTACAAAGACTTGGCTAAATTTACAAATTTCCAATAGTTCCTGATATCTTTCCTGAATCCAAGGATTCAGACCGATGAGACAGCATAGCTAATGGAAAGAGGAATGACCACCCATGCCTAAAGTCCCACTCTGACGCCAACTGGTCCTCTAAGGTCTGAGCAATACAGAGAATCGTGAGAAACAATTTGGGTTGTTAACTGCATTGCTCTTGCTTTATTCAAGTGCCATGGATGCCACGTACAAAAGCTTACAAAGTGTTGTCAGCACTAAAGTGTTGAGCTCCTGGTCAGAAGTGGTGCTCAAAACCCCCCAGAATTTGCATTTGAGGGATTCTGTCAGGACTGGCTCCTAAGGGGGGAGGCTCTTACTGTCTGGGCACCCAGTGGGTTGTCCTAAAATTCATTTTATTGCCTCCTTTCCTATCTCTAGTTTTCCCAAATGGTTGTCATTCATTCATCTGGCAAATATTTACAGAGCGTCCTCTGCCTGGTAGAAACTACTCCAGAAACTGTTTTGGTGGTGAATCAAATAAGCCTCAATGGAACTAATATCTTTATCAGAAAGATGGAGTATGAGAAAGACAAAGACAGGAAACAAATAAATATTTAAATGTCGGGCAGTGGAAAGTGCTATAGAGAAATGCAGCTCAGAGAAGATAAGGGATGAGAAATTGCTATTCTTATACAATAGTCCGGGCAGGATTCTCTCTGATAAGAAAACATTTGGGTAGAAACTAGGTAGAAGTGAGGGAGTGAACTATTTTATTAACCAAGGAAAATATGTTCCAGGCAGAGGGAACCATCAGTGCAAAGGCCTAGATGCTGGAGGGTGTTTGGTGACTTTGAAGAACTGCATTGAGACAGTGTAGTTGAAGGGTGTGAGCAAGGACGGAAGTGGAAGAAGCTGAAATCAGAAGAATGTGTGTGTGTGTGTTTGTGTGTGTGTGCTTGTGTGTGTGTCTGTGTCTGTGTGAAGAACATGTAGGGCCTTATTGGCCATTGCAAGGAATGTGACTGTTACTCTGAATGAGATGGAAAGCCACGGGAAGATCTTAAACACACACTGGGTAGGACCTAACTTACTCAAGTTTCACTTTGGCTGCTGTGTGGAGCAGAGTCTGTATGGGATGAGAGTGGAAGTTAATGACCAGTGGAGGTGAAACTAGTGGAAGTGAACCATTCTTAGAGTCTGATATATTTTATTTTTTTAAAGCTTATTTATTTTAGAGAGAAAGTGCACACACACATAGTGGGGGGGGGGTAGGGGCAAAGGGAGAGAGAGAGAATTTCTAATCACTCCCTCACTGAGGTGGGGCTTGATCCCACCACCCAGAGATCATGACCTGAGCCAAAACCAAGAGCCAGCCAGCCAACTGACTGAGCCACCCAGGCACCCCCAGAGTCTGATAGATTTTTAAATGTAGAACTAATGGGATTTATCAATGAACTGGTTGTGAGGTGTGAGAATGATAGAGGACTCAAGGACTGACTCTTGGGTAATCACAAAAGCACTTTCTTACCACCCCATCTTTGTAGGCTGTAACGGAAAGAATGGCAGATGCTTGCCCCAATAACGGGCACAGATACGTGAGGCTTCCGCTACCTCTTCTAGCCAATGAGGAGCAACCATCCATTCCATCTTTCCCATCCAGCAAGTGGCAGTTTGTAGAGTCAAAAAGACTTTGGTAGGAGAAAGGCTATCAAGCACTTATTCCCTCCTAAAGACATGGGTCTCATTTCTTCTGATAGGATTGTTGAAAAAAATTAGTGGAGTAAGTAACGTACCAAGCATGGAGTCTGGCCGACGGTAAGCATTCAGTACGGCATCCGTACAAAAGCTAATTTTTATTATCGCATATCACAGATTCAACAATCTATAAAATCAGGCCAAGCTCATTGTGTTTTATGTTGGTAAGGTTGAGAAATGTTCGTATTATGTTGGTAAATATGAGTTTATACTCATAAAAAGCTTAATTTCATTCTCTTCTTCTGACTTTCTGGAGACTTGCAGGAGGATTTGGGGGGTGGAAGTGGGGTACGGTACCAAGTGGGATAAAAGATAATTCTTAAATGAAACTATTTGCTCTTTCCCTTCACATTGGTGCAGCTGCAGAGTGGGAGCTCACATCAGAGTCTATCATAAAGCAGCTTTATTAAAAATAGTAATAATAATAATAATAATAAAAAGGATCCAGGTTAATTCCAGCTCTGGACCCTGTGGGCAGCACTTATATGGGCAAAAGGGGCTGCTTTCCAAGGCCGGTATTGATTTTCATGTATAAATCCCTCCTCACAGAATCCTCTCCTCATTTCAGCCAGTGTAAAAGTCATCATTCTCTCTATGACCACTCCTTCAAGTTAGACCCCAAGCCATTTGCAAAAGAAAGGAGAAAAGCCAGGAAGCTGAGCCCTGCAGCAGGAAGGCATCTGGGGTATCTCCTCTTAGGAGTGCTGGAGTGTCCTGAAGACAGGTGAGACAGTGCAAGCCTGGTGGTCACCAGAACTTTTCTGCGAAATCCACTGAGGGTGTGTCATGGGAGTGGACTGTTCTGTAACTGAAGCGAGGCTGCAACAGAATCAGTCATAGCTCTCTCTCCTTCCCTCTCTGCCTGTCTCCCTTTCTTCCTCTCTGCCTTTTCTTCTCTCGCCTCTCCCTCCCTCCCTCTGGGCTTGCACCTTTTCTTCACCCCTCCACCTCGGTCCCACACCTCCGGGGGCTTCATGTTCATATGTACAGACGCCCCAGCCCTTATGTCCAAGTTGATTCCAATACTCTTCACCTGTTCAGCTCATAACCCAGCGCCAAGACAGACTTTGAGCCTGGGGTCGTGCATTCTATTCCACGAGATACACACTTGTGGGGACACTCGGGCTCTGGAGGTAGGCTTATGGCTGTAGGTCCTGGAAATCCTGATCCTAGGTTCTGTATGTCCAGAGCACAGTCTCGAACTCCGCCCCGTGATAAAACAACCACTAGCCACAGGCGGCTGTGGAGCTGCTGAAATATGGCCAGTCCAAACGGAGATGCAATGCAAGTATAAAATACATACTGGAATTTAAAGACTTAGTACAAAAAAAAAAAAACCATAAAATATTTCAGTCACTTTTACATTGATTATGTTTTGAATTAATTATATTTGGGATATATTATTAAACTTAATTTCATCTGTTTCTGTTTGCCTTTTTTTTTTTTAACATGCCTACTGAAAAATTTCAAACTACACCTGTGGCTTGCATTACATTTGTATCACACAGAGCTGGGCTTAGACCAGGGGTTCTAAGTGTGGTCGCAGAACCAACAGCTTGTTAGAAACGCAGATCCTCAGGCCCTACCCCGCACTTAACCGAATCAGCACCTCTGGGCCCAGGAACGAGTGTTTATGAAACCTTCCAGTGACGGCAGGAGAACCGTGAATCCAGAAACCAGTGCAGGCTGGAGGGGAGAGTTCTCCCACCTTGTGCCTGGACTGGATCCCTCGCCCTAGGTGGCAAAGAAGTGCAGGTGAGTGGCCAGGGAAGGTCGCTCTAGAGTCTCTGAGCCTGAGGACAGAACCAGTTCTGCCTTAGCCCTTCCCCCAGGGCCTGCCTGGGGTTGTTCTCTGCAAGATGTATTTATTCAAAGGGGTTCAGTCATCTCACTAAATAAAATCACTCGCTTAGGCTGGTAAATATTGACTCAAGCTGTTACGCTTTTATGTATTTCAGCAGCTCCCAATGTTTGCGGGCTCAGCAAGCAAACAAGAACAGGTACGGGAAGTTATTGTGGTGTTTGGGGCCCCTGTTTGTTTTTGTGCAGCTGATGCCTGTTGCCCATTGTGTAAGCCTGGTTACTAATGACCTTGTTTAGAGCACTCTACAGTGGGTAAGACCAAAGTCTTTAATCGAATACAAATGCCTTTTACATTTCCACATGAAGAGTTTATTTTAATTGTGTTTTGAAATATACTGTACCCTAAAGGCCTCTCTTTCCTCAGCGATGTACATACCCCCAATAAAACCCCAAGGAATGGAATGCATACTGGGGTGATGTGTAATGGGCAGTTTGGAATTCAGTCTGAAGAGGACTCCTTGGTGTGTTCTGTATACATTTAAGAAGGTCTCCGGAGCTGGGAGGGAAGACGTGCTGGAGGGCTGTAAGGAGGTGTGGTTTTGAAGAATTGGAAAGTGTCAGAAATCCCTTGCAGGTTTTTGTGTTTTCTTTAATAGTCTCTTGGTGCAACAGAAATCTTGTATTTTAGCTTCTAGCCGGAGTGCTGGGGCAGAACTTGGAGAGGGAGGTGACACCTTCAGCAGGCACAGGGTTAAGGAATGGATCCAAGAGGTGTGGGGCGGGTGTGGCAGCAGCCTGGGAAATTGGGGACAGAGCAGAGGTAGGAGAAAGGAGCCATCCTCAAAGTCACTCCATTTCTTCCTTCTAATCTACTTCTTTATTTGTTCTTTCACATCATTTGCTCTCTTACTTCTCTCCCACTTTTTTTTTTTTTGAGAGGGAGAGCCCTCTTATCACTCTCCCTTTCTCTCTCTCTCTCTCTTTTTTTTTTTTTTTTTTTTTTTGAGAGGGAAAGAGAATGCGTAAGCAATGGGGAGAGGAAGAGGGAGAGAGAAAATCTTAAGCGACTTCCTGAGAAGTGCAGAGCCTGGGTGGGTGGGTGGGGGGCTCCATCTCATGACCCTGAGGTGAAATCAAGAGTTGGATGGTCAACTGAGCCACCCAGGTGTCTTCTCTTCACTCTTGGTTTTCTTTTCTCTTCCTTTCTCCCTCTTCCTGCATCCTTCCTTTTTCCCCTCTGGGAATAATGTGGAGACAGAGAACTGCTTGGAAGAAAATGAGAGGGAATGAGCTGCTCAATAAAGTGAATCCAGTATCCGCCCCACTCAGGCTCAGGAGCTCAAAACACACCCTTACACCTCCCATATGAGCACGGCAGGTTCTTGCACACACACACGTAAGATATGTACCAAGATGCTTTAGCTGTTAGCCTACGGCGAAACATAAAAGAACTCTGTTGCCAAAGTGACACTGACCCTGAGAACAGTAAAAGATTTTGCTGATTCGGGGTTTCTTCTTTAAAGTGGCCATGTGGCGATGACTAAATCAGATAAAGCACTTAAGCACGGTCTTAACAGTGCCGTATTCAGGCTGCTGTAACATAATACCACAGGCTGGGGGGCTTAAACAGCAGAAATTTATTTCTCAACATTCTGGAGACTGGGAAATCCAAGCTCAAGGGGTCTTCCAATTTGGTTCCTGACTTGCATATGGCCACCTTCTCCCTCTGTCCTTACATGGCCTTTCTTCAGTGCCTGAGCAAGCATGGGAAGACTGATCTCACTGTGTCCTCTTACAAGGCCACTAATCATGAGTACTCCATCCTCATGTCCTCACCTAACCTTATTGACCTCCTAGAGTTTCCATCTCCAAATGCCATCACAATGGACATTAGTCAGGGCTTCAACATAGGAACTTTAGGGAGAAACAAACATTCTGATCATAAGTACTGAACAAACAATAAATATTAGTATTTTTGCTGCTTCCAAAATGAGGACTTATAAATTGAAAGCATTCTGTGGCTGGAAGATCCATTTCTCCTTCCTTCTGTCTTTTAGACCTCAGTAATGTGGTCAGTCAACAAAATCATAATGAAGTCAGTATTCATCACACAAACTTTAGCCCTTAATACGTTAATACTGAGGGCCCTAGGAAGCCATTTCCTTTCTCGCTCTTTCCCTCTGAGTTTTTCTTTCTTGACATTTCAAGGGAACCGTGATGATGAAACAGTCCGTTCAGTTCACTGACCAGCTAATCCATTGCTGAGGAATGACCCATAATTTCGTTCCTGAGAGTGTGTTCTGGTACCAAAGTTCCAGAAAAAGATCTGTTCCAAACCACTGACCTCTGAGTGTAAATATCAGTCTGTGTTTTCTTGGTGTGCAGTTTTGGAGGATCCTGGGTCTTCAGAACCCAAATGGAATAAACTGGAATAGTGAGCTGCCCTTTTTGGGTTATTTAAGTGCCATCTGGGGTGGAAACACCATTTTTTAGTGGAGCTGAGTCTTTGGCAATTTTTTAGCCCTAGATGATTCTTACATAACTTTTTTTTCTTTTGTTTTTTAAGACTTATTTATTTATTTGAGAGAGAGAGCAAGAGAGAGCGGACAGGGGTGGGGAAAGCAGAGTGACAGGGATAGAGAATCCCAAGCAGACTCTGAGCTGAGCATGGAGCCTGACTTGGGGCTCGATCTCACACCCTTGAGATCATGACCTGAGCTGAAACCAAGAGTCAGATGCTTAACTGACTATGCCACCCAGGCACTCCCAGTTAAATACTTTTTGATGCAGAAATTTTTCCTTATAAGTGTGGTAGTCACAGGTAAGGAATAATTATCACTATGATTGACTCAAAGAAGTATATCCATATGATGCTTCACTATTAGACACAGGTTCCTCAAACTGTGATCTTGGAGCTTGCTAAAATGCAAATGTGCAGGCCTCTTTCTGAGTTACTGAATCAGAACCTCGTATGGGGTCCAGAAAAGTCTGAAAAGCATGGCTCTAGACCTGAATACGGAAACTGAATATTATTATTGCCTTTTATTTTTCTTCCTTTAGTTTTTTGCTTTGTTTTGTTTGTTGGTTTTGGTTTGGGTTTTTTTTTTTTTTAAGATTTTATTTATTTTTATTTGACAGACAGAGACTACAAGTAGGCAAGAGAGGCAGGCAGGGAGAGAGAGGAGGAAGCAGGCTCTCCGCGGAGCAGAGAGCCCGATGCGGGGCTCGATTCCAGAACCCTGGGATCATGACCTGAGCCAAAAGCAGAGGCCTCAACCCACTGAGCCACCCAGGTGCCCCGGTTTTTAGTTTTTTGACAGAGACGCAGCAAGAGAGGGAACACAAGCAGGGGGAGTGGAAGAGGAAGAATTCTCGCAGGCTTCCCGGTGAGCAGGGAGCCCGAAGCAGGGCTTGACCCCAGGACTCTGGGATCATGACCTGAGCCAGATGCTTATTGACTGAGCCACTCAAAGCCCCAGGTATTTTTTTTTTTTCTTAAAGTAAAACAAAATAGGGCAACTGGGTGGCTCAGTGGGTTAAGCCTCTGCCTTTGGCTCAGGTCATGATCCCAGCGTCCTGGGATCGAGTCCCACATCGGGCTCCTTGCTCAGCAGGGAGCCTGCTTCTCCCTCTGCCTCTGCCTGCCATTCTGTCTGCCCATGCTCCCTCTCTCTGACAATAAATAAATAAATAAATAAATAATGAATGTTCATTGTAAAAAAGTTCTTACCAAAAAATTTAAATAATAAGTTAAAAATTACCAATTATCCCACTATTCAAAGATAACCATGGATAAATGCTATCTTTTTTCCCCATTACATATTCCAGTGAACAAAGACCATTCTGTCTGCACAGTTGCTGCTTTCATAGAACCACAGGATATTAATGCCATGAGGGAACCAGGAGATCATGTGGACCCCATTCCATCATTTATATCAAGGAAAACCAAGTAATTAGCTCTATGGCACCAGTCCAGCCAGTAACTGGTATAAATGAACCTAATAGTTGTCTCCATCGGACGTGCATGAGGCATCAGATTATCTATCTAACAGAATGGCACTTTAGGAAAGCTCTGTATAGTTTTAAATCTCAAAGATGCCTAAAAAAATTGTATACCTGATAAGCCTAATGGTCTGTCCTTGGAGAATAAAACAAACAGATAAAGAAAAAAAAATCATATGAGACATACTAATATTATTTCTCCAACTTCGGTGAAGTAGACTACATAATAAACATCACCCGCTAGTCAGTGACCAGTGCAATATACAGTTGACCCTTGAACAATGTGGAAATTAGGGGCATTCATGATTTTTTTCACAGTCAAAAATCCATGTATAATTTTGGACTGCACTGGAACTTTATTAATAGCCCACTGTTGACTGGAAGCTTTACTGATAACATAAACAGTTGATTAACACATATTTGTATTTTACATGTACTATATGCTGTATTCTGACAATAAAATAAGCTGGAGAAAAGAAAATGTTATTAAGAAAATCACAGGGAAGAGAAAATACATTGGCAGTACTGTACTATGTTAAAAATCCACATGTAAGTGGACCTGAGCAGTTCAAACCTGTGTTCAAGGGTCAACTTTATTTTAATATAGAGGCAACTTATTCACTTACCCATTCATTGTTTTAACAGATATTCTTTGGGTATATAATTTGAACTTACTGCTCGAAGGACTAGTGTCTTGGTAAGAAGCAAAATGTACACTTAGTGTATATCTCTTTTTTTTTAAGATTTTGTTTATTAGAAAGAGAGAGAAAGAGAACACGAGTTGGGAGAGGAGGAGAAGTAAAGGGAGAAGCAGACTCCTGCTGAGCAAGGAGCTGGATGCAAGGCTGATCATGACCTGACCCAAGGGCAGATGCTTAACCAACTGAGCCACCCAGGCCCCTTATTTTGCATATATCTCTTAAATGAACTTGTACTTTCTTGAAACATAATCTTATATCTGAGGCTGGGTTTTTGAGGCTGGGGAAATGGTGTGCCTCCTCCTCCAGCTGTAACTGTGTACATATACTGCATATCATCAAATGAACTTAATGAGAGTATTCCTTCTCTGGAGTTGCTCAATATTTGAAGATTACTTTTTAATGAAATATCTTGTTATCATTGTCCAAATAACCGATGACCTTTCAAATGGAAACCATATGTAAATACAGGGACAGGAAATCAGTGTATTTTTTTGTACAGAGAAAGAAAAAGAAGGCAGGTATCATGATATAGAGAAAAGAACAGGAGGCTAGGAAACTGCTGTTAAATGTCAGTTACAATTTCTGGTCGGTGAACTTCAGTTTACCAGTTATTTGTCCATCATATGCACCATTCTATTTGCTGCTTGGAATGTCACTACACTACAGGTGGCCGTTTATACTGTTACCCACTGCACCGGTGTGTTGGCTAATGAGTGAGAAGTTATCTGATGGGTGAACTCTTGGTGAGCCAATAGCACTCAATGATGTAAAATATTAATATGAAGATAAGTACATGTGTATTCTAGTAAAACACTTTGCACTCCTCATAGCAAGGACATCTAATACCCAGGAAGTAATTTTTGAGGTCATGGTCAGCTTCCGAGAAACACAAAGCTTAAAAGCTTAAAAAAACCCTTCAGGAATCACAGACTTTCCAAGTTCTCAGCTCCATACTCCCATTTAATTGGTGATTAAAGTAGAGGCTCAAGAGGTTACACATCTTAGTTAAGGACTAGAACCTGGGACACCTATAATGCTCTGCCTGCCAAATGAATTTTGCCTAGAGAGCCTCAGAAAGCACATCTACATCTATCCTTCATTAATTAGTCCTAAAGTTACCTTACATTATGTCTTACCTTTAATATGAGCATCCATTTGCTGGATAGTGGTGATAGTCATTGATGTTTATTGATTGGAAAAGCAGGGTATTTATTGAAAAATAACATACCCTCCCCATATACGTATTAAGTCCAATTAAACTGAAGCTTGAGAGTGGAGTGAAAATTGCAGGCAGAGTGTAGGGTAGACAGTGTAAGGGAATGTGGGGTGGCAAAGCCAATGGCAAGTGAGAAGATTTCTGGGATGGTGGCTAGAGGAAGGGCCTTTAACAGAAATTGTTGGTCACGTAATCTTAAAACAAATTAAAGTTTAATTTTGGAAAGAAAACTATAACGCTTGCCTGTCATCCTTACAGTGGGGTCCAAGTTTATGATCTAGTATTTTATCTCAGTTCATAATGTATTGTTAGGACAAGGCAAGGAAAGGGTTTATAAACATGATACTCCACTAGGAAATGTCTAGATGGCTGTTTTTGTTCTTTCCCTCTTCCCCTTTCCAACTGTCCAGGCCTTGAATGTGAGAAAGAAACTTAAGACCCTCAAACAATATGCCAAATAAATGTCTTTTACATTCTGGAAGGAAAAAAAAAAGGGTCTCTGGGGCTCAGTAAACTGACTCTAAGTCAGCTTGGAAGAGCCACAATACTTTTTGTTCTCCAGACTGCTCGTGGTTCCCCCAGAATTCTTCGTCCAGCTAGAAAACCAGCTCTGTGACATTTTGGGGGCCTTTAACTCTTATGGTGAATTACTGTATCCAATGCATATCTCCTCCAGGGCTCACAGAGATCTCAGCAAGCACGGAATATGGAACTGTTCAAATTAGGAATAGATGGGGACTTTGAAGATAAGGTAAACTGTGTTTTCTTGTTGACAAAATAATCTGAAGCTTTTGTTATGTGTTTCCATAAAAGACTTCCCAGGCATAAATCAATATGGCAGCACCAACTCTGCAAGAATAAGAAACGATAAGTATAGTTTTCAGCACCCCGTAACCACTCATTACGTTTATTTCCCAGTTTTCTTTGTTATTCCTTTCCTGTTCAAATCTGAGCCAGCACATTTTTGGCTTCCCAGCTGAAGGAGGAGGTGCTGCCAATCAGCAGGAAATACAATACAGATAAGATTCATATAAACTCTTTTGAACTGGTAAAGTAGCTGGATGGGAAATGGATGTTAAATTGTTTACATTTGGCACGAGAAGAAAATGTTCCATTTTTAAATTCAAAGCCTCTGCACCTTTGTAAATGAAAACAAATAACATGGGTCATGTAGTGTTCCACTCTGTAAAAGCCATCAGGAGGCTGATAAAAGCTTTTATAAATCACTAACTTTATCTGGTACTTGCTCAAAAGAGTCATTTCCCAGATTAAAATGATGTGGCCCTTGCCCTGGGTCTTTGGAAAAACTGTGTAGTAAAAACAGGCTCCCAGTAGACTCTGAGGTGTGCTCCACAAGCAATGACAAAAAAAAAGAAAAGAAAGAAAGAGAAAGAAAGAAAGGAAGGAAAAAAGTTTTGGGGGAGATGCCTATGAATTTTAATTTTTCAACTAAGGTCTTTCCAAATTCTATGAAGGTGAGAACAGCATGAAGGTTACAAACGTGTGGTGTGAAGACATTAACATTATGAAAAAACTATCCTCTTGGCAAACGTTGGTAATGCCCAGCTAAGTTCAAATGATAAAGAAAAGTCATTCTTAAAAATGAACTATTGAAAAAATAAATAAATAAATAAAAATTTTTAAAAAATGAACTGTTGAATTCCATGAAATAGCTAACTAGCTTAATCCCTCAGAAAAATTGCCACTTTGTGTGAATTTTTGCATGTTTCAGTCACTTCATCTTATGTCATATGAGCATCTTATGTCATTAGATGAGACATCTTATGTCTAGACACTGAATGATCTAAAAATCACTCAGAATGTATTTAATCATTAAATAAAATTAATTACAAAGTTGAATTAGAGTATGAATGGGTGGAGAGCCCTTGGTCATGGGTGAGGTGCAAAACCTGGGATGCCTGGTCATTGAGCACCCTCCCCCCCAATTGATCTATGTTACTGTGTCATGTTCAAATGTTCAAATATAGTGTAGGATTAACCACATGGAGCAAGGAAAGGGGACATCAGGACTATGGTTCTTCAGACTGGTCTTACGAAGTACATATTGCCCTAATTGCTGTTAATAGAAAAACCATCTGATATTATTATTAGGACAATGCTGACCTCAGAAAGAAGCAGATAGGAGAAGGCTCATTGCGATTTTGTGCATTGTTTTGGAACCCTTACAGCTCCTCTGGGCAGGGTTTCTGCCATTCATTAATTCTACAGGGAAAATCCTGAACAACACTTAGGAATGTATGATGAAAATAAATGAAGATAGTTATCTTCATTCATCTTGATTTCAATTTTTATTCAAACAATTTCATGATTTGTGAATCAGGAGATCATTTGCCTTCAAACTCTGGTGTAGGACCAACTTCTTGAGATTTCAAAATGGTGAAGTTTGCACAGGCAGGGGAGAAAGATGTAAGACCCTTTATAAAGTCCCTTCTTTTGTAGTCATTCT